>JAGFNQ010006251.1:12570-37229 GCA_024364735.1 Boesenbergia rotunda | reverse complement strand
AGGTATGGTTAAGTAAGATGGAAGAATTTTTATGTTAACCAAACCATTAGTTTATATGTCATGAATTATATGATTAGGTCATAAATGTGTAAGACATGTGCCATGATCTATGAATGATATGAATGTATGCCATGTTTTATAAAAAATATGTATGTATGCCATGTCTTATGAATGATATATAGGTATGCCATGTTTATGAATGATAGGTATGTATGCCATGATTTATGAATGATATGTATGTATGTCATGTCTTATGAATGATATGTATGTATGCCATGCCTTATGAATAATGTGTACATATGCCATGCCTAAGAATGAAAAATGATGAATGAAGTTTAAGTATGATGAATGAATGAATATGATATGAAAGATGATGCCTTTAAGGCATAACGATGATGTGAAGTATGATGAATGAATAAATATGCTATGAATGATGATGAATGAAAAAGCATGTGAAAGCATTTTATTTTATTTTATGGGCTTGTACCGGACCTAAGTAAGGTCCACGGTTCTGGACTACCGATGAAGCTGTCCACGGTTCGGGACTACCGATGAAGCTGTCCTTACCCTAGTAGGTCGAGATTAGCTACCTCGTATTTACTTAGGGATGCGCGCATATGATGAATGAATGTGGTACAAGCCAGGGCCCAATGAATGTTATGATTATGTTAAAGTATTTAAAAGCATGTTTTTAAAGATTAAGCATCCTTATATATATATGAAATTGCCACATGCATCCATCCATGTTATGCATTATATCTATGATAAGAATATTATGCAAAGTAAGTTTATGCAAGGTATGTTTATGCAAATGATTTTGTTTATGTTCATACTAATATATGATGCCATGATTTGATTGTGTTTATGCTAAGTTAGAATGCCATGATTTTATTTATGTTCATGCTAGTTTAGGATGCCATGATTTAATTATGTTTAGGCTAAGTTAGAATGCCATGATTTTATTTATGTTCATGCTAGTTTAGGATGCCATGATTTAATTATGTTTAGGCTAAGTTAGAATGCCATGATTTTATTTATGTTCATGCTAGTTTAGGATGCCATGATTTAATTATGTTTATGCTAAGTTAGAATGCCATGATTTTAATTAGGTCCATGCTAATTTATGATGCCATGATTTAATTATGTTATGCTAAGTTAGGACGCCATGATTTTATTTAGGTTCATGCTAAGAATGTTTATGAGGTTACGATTATTATGTTATGTCTATGCCAAGTACTATGTTATGCTATGAATGTTTACGATGTTTATGTCTATGCCAAGTATTATGCCATGCTATGAATGTTTTATGGTTATGTTTATGCCATGCTACGAATGTGATTAAGTTATGTTTATGCCATGACGAATGTATGCTAAGTGATGAAAAGGCTTATGTTCTAAGTAAAGCACTAAATATGTTAACGTCTTATGTGCTCATGATTGAATGATGAATGGTTTTAGTGAGTAGGAAAGAGTCTTACTAAGTCTGTGTGCTTATAGTCTTATTTCCTTATACTGCAGATCACGCAAGGGGACAGTAAGGAAGCAGCAGGAGGGCATCAAAGAATGTGTGTGATAGTGACTTGGCCAAGGAGCAATATGGTTGCTCGTCTTATGATAGAATTTTACCTTTACTATTATGTGCTTGAATATGACTCTATGACATGATGCTAAGTATGACATGATGCTAAGAATGACATGATGCTAAGTATGACATGATATGATGCTAAGTATAAATTTAATATACTAAGTTCCCATGTTATGATGTTAGAAATGGTAGTAAGTGCATGTAGGAGTAAGTTAAAGGTTTCCGCTGCATTATGATGTCTACATGCCCTAAGTAGGTTAACGTAACGCCGCTTTATGAAGAAAAAAAAAAGCGGGCGTTACAATCGACGTTTCACAGGGCTGACTTGTACCCATGGTTCGACAGGACTGCCGACTTGATCGTCGCATGTTGGCCCAGTCTGGCATTGTTGTCAGACCGCAGGGGCTGAGGTGGAAGGATTGGCGACGTGTGGGGGAGTTACCGGGAGCAGCCCCTGATCAGGAGTCGTCTGCTGTTGTTGAGGATTACGATGAGTGGGATCCTGACCTCTGTTGGAAGGTTGCGGAGCTAGAGCGGACGATGCAGCGCGAGTTACATATTTCTGAGCTCTGGCAACAGGAGGTCAGCTCAGAGTTTCAGTCCTTCGATCGCCGACTAGTCTCTCTAGCATCCGATGTTTCTGGGATCAGCTCACTGCAGGAGACGTGGTATGAGGAGTGGTACCAACATACATTTCCTGGTGCTGCGACCTCCAGCAGCACTCCACCAGGGGATGTCATATATATTGAGGATTCCTTAGATGATGACCCCGCGGCGGATTGATGATGTTAACTATTATGATTTGTGTCCCAGTTGATTGTTATGCCTTGTCCTATGTTTGACTGTGCTGTATTTGCCTTGACTTTGATGCGATGTGATGCATTTGTTATTATGCCTGCTTTTCATATTTGACTTACTATAATCTGCTTATTGTTGGCTTATATGATTGTTCGTAAAATTGCTATCGTTATGTATGCCTCATTATGCGTTGCTATGATTATGCTTATGACGCCATGTTCATATGATACTTATGATTGTGTTGTCGTGCTTTATATCTATCATATGTGTTTCATATGTTTATCAAAATAAATCAAATGTTATGTTGTTTTGGGATACCCCTGGGGTTGAGGGGGAGTATGTTTAAACTTAACAACCCGTCTACACCGTTTTCGGTGTTTGACAAAGGGGGAGAGTGAGGTTGGTTAAGTTTAGGATGATTATGAGTTTAATGGTTGTAGGGGGAGGATCCTGATTCTCCTACAATTCTGAGATTTGAGACTATTGGATTCAAATCCCTAAACTTAAAATTGGGTTGTCAAACAACAAAAAGGGGGAGATTGTTGATGTAGTCTGGCCCTGATTGTTGTTTTGGTGTTGACACCGATTTTAGTTTAGGATGATAAGATGATTGGGATTAAGTCCTGGCCGTGGACTAGACATACCTTGTGGGAAAATCCTAACCTGGAGGGTTAGGTGTGGAAAAGTCTTAGCCTGAAGGTCTAGGTGAGGAAAAGTCCTAACCTGGAGGGTTAGGTGTAAAAAGTTCTAGCTTAGAGGGTAGGTGTGGAAAAGTCCTAACTTGGAGGGTTAGGTGTAAAAAGTCCTAGCTTGGAGGGCTAGGTGTTGAAAAGTCCTAACCTGGAGGGTTAGGTGTGAAAAGTCCTAGCTTGGAGGGCTAGGTGTTGAAAAGTCCTAACCTGGAGGGTTAGGTGTGGAAAAAATCCCAGCTTGGAGGGCCAGGTCCTAGCTTGGAGGGCTAGGTTGATGAAATCCTGACTTGGAGGGTCAAGTCCTAGCCTGGAGGGCTAGGTTGGATGAAATCCTGGTGAGTGAAGCCGGGTCCCGATGAGTGAAGATGGGTGACTGAAACCCTGATGAGTGAAGCCAGGTCCTAGCTTGGAGGGCTAGGTTGAAGTCCCAGTGAGTGAAGCTGGGCATGGCACGAGTCAGAGATGGGCCGGAGGCTTGTTCTCGTGACTTAGAGGAGATTTGACCTTGCCTGGATCGGTCTGGTGACCGATCAGGGAAGTTGGCATGGTGTTCCCTCATGGATCGGTCTGGTGACCGATCCAGCGATGACTGATCGGTCTGGTGACCGATCAGGGAGCATACAGTGAGGCTGGAACCTACTGCTCAGCTTCTGATCGGTCTGGTGACCGATCATGGAGTATGCAGTTCACTCACTACTCAAGCTCTTGATTGGTCTGGTGACCAATCAGGGAGCCCACAGTGAGTTGAGTTCCCCTGCTGCTCTGCTCCTGATCGGTCCGATGACCGATCAGGAAGCATCCAGTAGGTTTTTGGAACCTTACTGATCTGCTCCTGATCAGTCTGGTGACCGATCTGGAACACTGTTCAAACCGTTCTGGAGAACGATCAAGTGTCGCGGACTCCGTCTTATAACCGATCAGGCCGGAGCCTAATCGGTCAGGGAGCTTCCTGATCAGTCTGGTGACCGATCAGGTCACAGCCTGATCGGTCTGGTGACCGATCAGGCTCGTGTGGCCACGGAAGCTGGGAGTCCTAGCAAAGCGGTGGATCGGTCCGGTGACCGATCCACGAGCCCTGGATCGGTCCGGTGACCGATCACTTTAATTCAAAATGCACTGCAGACGCTCTGATCGCGTCTGAACACATCTGATTTCTCTGCGCTTAATCTCTGATACTTGATTCACTGCTGATTTGCTGTGCTAATGCTCTGATTAAGTGTGCAGGTGACAAGGATGGATTCAAACACTCAAAGAGAGTCAATGGAGGTCTTTCCTTGGAGCAGGTTTGTCCATTTGCCATCTCAGGTTGCAACGGTTGCTAGCGCTGCTGGAGCTGCTAACTGGGGCTAGGCTGAGGGAAGCTCAGGGAGTCCAGGAGAGCTCAGTGGTAGACTGGTGGTTGCAGGTGAACAGCTGGAGGCTGCAGTGAGATGACCTGGCGATCAGTGGAGAGACTTAAGCTGCGTAGCGGAGAAGAGCTGAGTAGTTTTTGCTGAACAGACTTCTTGCTAGAGTTCTTGCTGCACTATCAGTTCTCCATCATCGAAAGCTTTGCTCTACACTTGCGATTACTCTACTGTGGTTCTTGAGCAACCGTCTATTACTTGGGCACTTGGAAGAAGAAACAAGGAGCTTGAGTCCATCAGCGAGAAGACACGAAGAAGGGAGTTCTTGCGTGAGATCTGCGCTTGGTGGAGTTCGGGAGAAGTTTGCTTGTGTTCTTGTGGTTCTAAGTGCTAAGTAAGATCCTTCTTGTATTTCCTGTACTTTATACTTCATCATCTTGAAACGCTGTGGAGGGGATACTCCACCGAGAAGGAGGTTGCATTCTATCCGGATTTTCCGGGGCTTGATCTGCCGACGATCAAGGGATCGCCCACCTTACGGGCACGCCAAGGAGTAGGGGCAAGTTATCCCTGAACCTTGTAAATCCTCTTTATTAGCGTTTGGTAGTTGTTCTTAGCTTAGGTTTTAAATTCTGCATACTCTGTTTTACTCTGTTTTTATTGCTTCCGTTGTACTACTAAACGTTTAAGTGCAGAAAACTTAAAAAGTGCTAAGTTTCGGTGTCTGGCTATATTCATCCCTCCCCCTCTCTAGCCATCCGAGTTCCAACACCCTACTCCAAGGCCTACGGTCCTTGACCGTTTACTTTAAGCAATCACTATCAGCACAAAAAGATGATTACAAATGCATGTTAAGTACAAAATAATGATAACAATAATACCGACAACTTTAACAAGATGAAGAGAAGCGTGCTTTGTCATCGGTGTAGCATTTTGACGTTGTTCAGTAGCATTAGGCACAACACACAAGAGCACAGAGTAAATGATAATTGTTGTGAGTGCAGTACTCGAATACCCTTATAAGGGGTCATATGTGAGGGTGATCGAAGGTTGGCAAGAGAGGGGTGAATTGCCCTTGAAAATGAAAACTCAATTCTTTTGTCTATCATTGACAAAGAAATTAGTTAGATCAAAAATAACATAAACAAATGAAGCAAACAGTAAATAAAGAGGCAACCAGATTTTACTTGGTTTGAATCAGGGAGGTTACTAATCCAAGGCTGAATATGACTCGATTTGTTGGTTTCTCGTTCAGTTGCGATTCCTCTCCATGTCCCCGGATTAAAATTTTCTATTAATTAGAAAATATCATAATGGAAACAAATCTTTCCAAACAACCATTTTCATCATCGTACTATTTGATTGAGTGATCGCTTGAACAAACTTGTTGTTCTAGAAATCTAACTCCTTCATCGAATAGCCGCGGAATAGATGATGAGTTTTGATCGCCGATTTTTGTGTTTATGTTCGGGGTCCAATTGAATAAGCAACATACAATTAAACAAGATACAAGAATGAAACAAAACATGATTTATACCTCTTGTTTACCTCTTGATCTTCTATTGTATTCTTATCCTCTTCTTAGACGTCGTGTGGGCGACGATCTTCCAAGAAACGAAGCCACCAAAAGCCTCCTTCTCCTCTCTGCTTGCGCCAACCACCTTCTCCCCTTTCTTGTTGCCGCAGGCCAAAAGAAGGGAAAAGAAATCTTCTTTTGCTTGCCCTGGATGCACGCCTAAGATGGAGAAGAAGAGAACAAAAGGAAGAAGAAGAAGAGAAGAGGAAGAGAGAAAGAATTCTCTCCTTCCACCAAAACCTAACTGCCGACCACCCTCCTTCTCTTCTTCTTCCTTGCGGCGACAAACACCAAAGGAGAAGAGCTCCTTCTACTTGTTGCCGCCGGCCACTCCTCCTTGCTTCAAGGCAGCGCAAGCCCAAGGGATGGAAGAGGAGAACAAAAGGAGACGAGAAGAGAAAGAGCCTCCTTCTCCCTTCTTTTGTCGGCCTTCTTCCTTCTTTCCCATCGGCGCCGCAAACCCTAGGAGACAGAGGAGGAAGAGAGGAGAGAATAGACAGGCTTAGGGTTAAGTTGTATGGCCTTGGTGTCATGACTCATGAGGTATTTATAGGCTACAATAGGGACTATGAGGAGGAGTTGATTTTGGTCTCCTAATGGATCCTAAACCTGACCCATTAATGATAACCCGCTCCACTAATGGGTTATCATTGAACTACTGCATCAACCCCATAATTAAATATGGGTTCCACCATATTATGTGTACATAATCTCCCCGTGTTTAAGATATTGCATGCCCATTAATTAATTAAATTACTAACAATTTAATTAATTAATATCTAACTCCATGAGTAGTACCACTCAACCTTATCATCATGTCAGACCAAGTCCATCTGCAGGATTTACATGATGAATTTTATGAGCTCCTCAAGGGGACATCATCATCCTAATATATAGGACACGATTTCCTTCTATAATCAATGGCTCACCATGTAAATAATATTATTTCCTAATTTACCGAGCCTATTAATTTAACAAATAAATCTCGCTCATTGGTAAATTAAAGAAATAAATATTAAGTATATGTTCCCGTTATTATATCGGGATTAAGAGCATATACATTATAATAACTGAGGTCTGACTCGATTATATAGTCAGTACAAATCAAATCACCTCTGATCGGTCCTGCTCAATACACACAAAGTGTACTAGTGTAATTCTATAGTCAAGATTGACTAATACCAAATTACACTACAACCATTCCAATGGTTTGTACAAATCCATCTCAGTTGTGAGCCACTACTTATACTTTACAAGGAACTGATAACATGTTCTTCTGTGTGACACCACACACCATGTTATCTACAATGTAAAGTAAAAGACAATAACATATATAACAAATGCAAACAATGACCATGTGATTCTTATTCCAAAATATATTTGTTCATACAAAAGTTAGACTTTTAGTATACATCATAACAATCTCCCACTTATTCTAAAAGACTATGCAGCTATCAAACTGCCATACATCTAATTCCCATCCCCTCAACATGCCTATCATAAGCTTTCATAGGAAGGGTCTTAGTGAAAAGATCTTCCAGGTTATCCCCTAAGGCAATCATGGAGAATAATTTCTCCTCGCTTTATGATGTCTCGTATCAGGTGGTACTTGCGCTCAATGTGTTTACTTGCGTTATGGGCTAGTTGTTCCTTTGAGTTTGCTATTGAACCACTTTTATCACAATAAATTGTAATAGCTCTGGCAAACCAGGAATCACCTCTAAGTCCATTAAGAAGTTCCTGAGTCATATAGCTTGTTTGGTTGCCTCAGAGGCCACCACATACTCAGCTTCCATGGTGGAGTCCGCAATGCATTTCTGCTTGATACTCCACCATACTATGGCTCTACCTCCCAATGTAAACACATAACCCGAGGTAGACTTACTCTTATCCCAATCTAATTGGAAATCAGAATACGTGTAGCCCATAGGGAGCAATTGATTTGCCTAGTAAACTAGTATATAATCTCTAGTCCTTTTCAGGTACTTTAATATATGCTTTTGTAGGGTATGGTTCGGTGGGTTTCCTTAGCGAATACCTGGTCGATCCGAGAGACCTCTCCATATCTACAGATTTAAATATAATCCGAATGAAGACCCATCTCCCATCGACTATCTCGTGCCGTATCGAACGATCCAAATTACAACTTAGCCAATTTCTAAAATCGTCCTTGTAATTTGCTGACCGTTCGACCGCGGAAAAGGTGACGAGTTGATCGCCGGCTTTTGTGTTTATTGTCGGGGTCCAGTTAATAAATTATTCATCATGATTCGGAATCAAAATAATTAATTAACAAACATAAAATGACGAGACTAATGATCATGGCACATAATCGACATAAAGATAATTAAAAGAGCATAGGGAAAGATATACCTTCCCGATCACCTTGCGGTCTTCTACCTTATGTCCTTCCCTTCGTGGGCGTTGTGTGGGCGACGATCTACCATGATCTGAGATCACCAAGACCTCCAAAAGAGCTCTTCTTCTCACCTTGGCCGAATAAGGAAAACCCCAACCTAGGGTTTCCCTAGCCGCCGACCCCTTCTTCCTCTCCCTTTGCGCCGCCGCCCACCGGAGCTGCACCAAGTCCTCCGGACCGGCTGCTCACCTTGAGAGGAAGGAGAAGAAGATGAAGAAGGAGAGAATTGCCCAAACCAGCCCGCAAACCCCTTCTCCCTCAGCATTGCGCCGCCGCCGTAAGGAAGGCTTGCGCCGCCTTCTTCCTGCCGCCGGCCGCCTCTCCACCCACAGTGAGCACCACAAAAGGTAGAGGACTCCTCTACCTTGTCTCTGTGATCCCCAGCCGAAGTATGGTGGAGGAGAGAAGAAGAAATGAGGAGAAGCTCTCCTCTTCTAGTATCAATCAACCTTATCATCGCACCGGATCAAATCCACCTGCAAGGTTTAGCACGATGAACCTTTTGAGCTCATCAAGGGGGCATCATCATCCCGACTAACTAGGACACAGATTCCGTCAATAATCAATGGCACATCATATTATTAATATTATCTCCCAACTTACTGGACCTATCGATCTAACAGAATAGATCTCGCCCATTTGTAAATCAAAGAAATAATAATTAATAATATATGCCTGTTATTATTTCGGGATTAAGGGATCGTACTCCATAATATAAACTGAGGTTCTATCCAATTATTGAGTCAGTACAAATTGGATAACCTCGGGTTTTGGTCCTGCTCAATGTACTCATAGCACACTAGTGTAGTTCTGTGGTCAAGACCAACCACATCTAACTACACTACAACCATCCCGATGGGTTATCCAATTCCATCTCGGTTGTGAGCCTCTATTTATGCTAAGCAAGGAACTGATAACATAATCTTCCGTGTGACATCACACACCATGTTATCTACAATGCAAAGCAATTGGACTTTGTATATGTACTATTATAAACAAACACCTAGTGTAGTTGTGATTCTCTTTTCATAATAAAGATGTTCATATAAAGAAACTCATGTCATTCAATATACACATCTTACAATCTCCCACTTATACTTAAAGTCATTGATGTTCTCTCACTGCCATACATCTGACTCCCATATCCTCCACATGCCGGTCAAAAGCTCTAGCTGGAAGAGCTTTAGTGAAAGGATCTGCCAGGTTGTCCTCTGATGCAATCTTGGCGACAGCCACTTCTCCTCGCATTACGATTTCTCGTATTAGGTGGTACTTGCGCTCTATGTGTTTACTCACCTTATGGGCTCATGGTTCCTTCGATTTTGCAACTGCACCACTGTTATCACAAAATATTGTGATAGATCTAGGCAAACCATGAATCACATCCAAGTCCATGATGAAGTTTCTGAGCCATACAGCTTCCTTGGCTGCCTCTGAGGCTGCCACATATTCAGCTTCCATGGTGGAGTCCGCCACGCATTTCTACTTGACACTCCTCCAGACAATGGCTCCACCTCCTAAAGTAAACACAAACCCCGAGGTAGACTTACTCTTGTCCCTATCTGACTGGAAATCTGAGTCCGTGTAACCCACAGGGACTAATTTGTCTGCCCAGTAAACCAGCATATAATCCCTAGTCCATCTCAGGTATTTCAATATATGCTTTACCATAGTCCAATGTCCCAGTCCAGGGTTACTCTGATATCTGCTAACCATGCCCACAACAAAACAAATATCAGGTCTCGTGCACAACATAGCATACATGGGGCTTCCTACTGTCGAAACATAAGGAACCGCCTTCATTTCCTCTATCTCCTTTGATGTTTTCGGGCACATCTCCTTGGATAGAGGAACTCTATGCCTGAAGGGTAGGAAACCCTTCTTGGAGTTTGCCATGCTAAAACGAGACAAGACAGTGTCAACATATGAAGCTTGGGATAAGCACAACATCCTTTTCTGGCGATCCCTTATGACTTTACTCCCAAGGATGTGTCCCACTTCTCCCAAGTCCTTCATATCAAACTACTTTGATAGCCAGACTCTTATGTCTAATAACACTTTGACATTGTTGCCAATTAACAAAATGTCATCTACGTAAAGTACAAGAAACACCACTACGTTTCCGTCACATCTTTTGTATACACATGACTCATCCGGGCTTTGAGTAAATCCATATGATTGGATTACTTCATCAAAGCGGATGTTCCAAGATCTTGAAGCTTGCTTCAATCCATAGATCGATCGATTAAGCTTGCACACTAGATGCTCATTGCCCTTTGTAATGAACCCTTCTGGTTGCTGCATGTAGATGGTCTCCTCAAGACTTCCGTTAAGGAAAGTCGTCATGACTTCCATCTGTCATACCTCATAGTCCATATGAGCTGTAATAGATAAGAGAATCCGGATCGATTTAAGCATGGCTACCGGCAAAAAGGTCTCCTCATAATCGATACCCTCTTTCTGAGTGTACCCTTTCGCAACAAGCCTTGCTTTGAAGGTCTCAACCTTCCTGTCTGATCCTCTCTTTCTCTTGTAGATCCACTTGCATCCAATGGCTTTTACACCATTGGGTGGTTCTACTAGCTCCCAGACATGGTTAGAATTCATCGATTCTAATTCGGAGTTCATTGCCCTTTGCCAAGAATCTGCATCCTTATCTTAGAGGGCCTCGTCATAGGTCCAGAGATCCGGTTCATGTTTACCAGAGACCAAGTACGAAGACTCTCCCAAAAATATGAACCTCTCAGGTTGTCTAACAACCCTCCCACTACGACGAGGCACTACCTATGTATCCTCAGTGACACGCGGTGCAGTGACTTGTGGTATGTCCTCTTGTACAATTGGTCATAAGGTCGGAACCTCCCCTCTTAACTCTTCAAGCACTAGTCTACTCTTGGGCTTATGGTTCATCACATAGTCCTCTTTCAAGAATTTGGCATTTGTGCTAATAATTACCTTCTGATCCTTAGGACTATAGAACAGACCACCCTTCGTGCCTCGAGGATAGCCTACGAACAGACGTACCTCCGTACGAGATTCCAACTTATCAGTATCTCCCTTCAGCACATGTGCTGAACTACCCCAAATCCGAACATGTCCTAGACTAGGCTTGCGCCCACTCCACAGTTCAATGGGAGTATGCGGGACTGACTTAGATGGGACCAAGTTTAGTATGTACGCTGCCGTTTCTAGAACGTATCCCCAGAACGAATCAGATAAGTCTGAATAGCTCATCATTGACCTAACCATTCCCATAAGAGTCCTATTCCTTCTTTCTGCAACTCCGTTCTGTTGGGGTGTACCAGGTGCAGTTAGCTGGGACTGAATCCCAACTTCTGATAAGTAGGTCCTGTTGGTGCAGGAAGCACCATATCGAACCTTGTTTTGATATTGACAAAGGATTCAAAGTTAAGTGTTATTTGTTATCTAATGTTGTTACTTGAGTGTGCAGAAACAAAGTCCTAGTGAAGGGCTGCTAGGCACCTGGCGAAGGGCTGCCAGGAAACAAAGTCCTAGCGAAGGGCTACTAGGCACCTGGCGAAGGGCTGCCAGGAAACCAAGTCCTAGCGAAGGGCTGCTAGGCACCTGGCGAAGGGCTGCCAGGAAACAAAGCCCTAGCGAAGGACAGCTAGGCACCGAGCGAAGGACAGCTCGGCATCCAAGCCCTGGCAAAGGACCGCCAGGCAAAAGTCCATCCAAAGGAGCGGTTGGCATCAGGTAATTTCTCCCGAGAGGAGTAGGTGAGGACGCGTTCCCCGTCGAGGGAACAGTAGGCGTCGGTTCGACCTAGGACTCCATTATGGAGACCAAAGTCAGAACCAAGACAGCTAAGGCTGTATAAACAAATACTTTATTGCTTTATTGTGTTTTGGACTAACCCTGGATGCAGGACCAAAGGAAGGAGTGTCTGCAGCTCAGATAGCCTCAAAGGAATGAGGTAGTAGCTGAGTAGGGCGCCCGGAGTGTCCCGGGCGCCCCCAAGGGCCATACAAAACAAGTAAAGAAAAAAGGAGTTCGAATACATGCTGGGTCGGGCGCCCCCGTGCTCCCAGGCGCCCCCGCTGCTCCCGGGCGCCCCCTGCGCTGCGGGCGCCCCCATGCGCAACATTGAACCCGAACCCCTCGAAGCCAAGGAGATAGGACTTTGACCCGAGCGCTCCGGGCGCCCCGGTCAAAGCGGATCCAGAGGATAGACGCTGACCGAGAGCTCTACAGATCAGAGGCCACGTGGGGGGCGCCCCCGACGTCCCGGGCGCCCCCAGGCCCTATATAAAGGGCCTTCGACCAAGGCTTCAGAACAACTGTTCTCTCAACGCCCCAAAGATCTTCTACGCTCGTGCCTTGCTCCGGAAACACTCCAACTCGAGCCGACGACGTCCCGCTGCCCCGAAAGAGTCAATCCACTCCGGACGTCGGTAACGAAGATCGAATTTTTTATTATTATTGTTAGTGCACTTACTTGTAATAAATTATTGTAAACTGATTTGCGCGTATATAGAATTGCCCAAAGTAAACGGTCAACGACCGTGGGCCTTGGAGTAGGAGTCGACACAGGCTCCGAACCAAGTAAATCGACTGTGTCTTTGTGCTGTGATTGTTTTATTTTATTTCCGCTGCGTACGTGCTCTTTACGAAAATCCGAACGATTTTCGATATTCACCCCCCCTCTATCGGTTTTCTCTATCCAACAAGTGGTATTAGTGCGGGGTAACTCAAACTTGGTGCAACCACCAATTTGAGAGTCTTTTCGGATTTTACAAAATATTTTTTTTATCTTTTTCGTTGATCGAGATTGGTACAACACCACTCAATCTCATTCGTCTTTTTCAATTTTGAATTCTCATTTTTTCACCATAAGTTAGAATTGTTAAAATAATCAATTTTTGAAAATTTATCATAAATTTTTTTTATTATTTTAATATTATTTTGCCTCGAAAATCGTGCTACTTTAATTCGAGCAATTTTTTTTTAACATTAAATTCTTACTTTGTCATTATTAATCAGAATTGACAAAATCAATATTTTCAAAAATTTGTCATAAATTGTTTTTATTATTTTAGTATAATTCTGCCTTGAAAGTCGTGTAATATTTTTTTTGGCTATTTTTTTTCTTCTCCCGCACTACTAATCCAAGACCAAGTCTTGGTACATTTCTATTTTTTCTCTTTGTGTACAAGGTTAAACTAAATGGCCAACCAAGAATGGAACAGTGTTCGTCCCCCGCTCTTCTCTGGCGAAAATTTCAACTCCTGGAGAAGTCAAATGGAATCCCACCTGAAGGCTAATCTAGATTTATGGTCGATAATCCAAACGGGGTTCAGATTCCCCACGGAAGATGGAACATCGATCGCTTGAGACAAATTGGACGAACCAACTCTAAGGAAGATCGAGACTGATGCTAAAGCAACAGTAATCATACAATGCGGTCTAACCAACGCACAACTCAAGCTAGTAGGTCCATTCAGATGTGCCAGAGAAATTTGGGAGAAACTAATCAATCTACACGAAGAGAGCTCCGAAATTAAGATCTTAGAAGAGTTAGCACCTGACTGCGAACTCGTGCCAGAGTCAGAAGATGAATTGACTGAGACAAAAATGGTAACTAATTTCGAATCTTTTTTTGAATTACAATTTGATAATCCAACAGATACCATAATGGTCGAGGAAGGTATAATTTCTAGTGCAGGGAAAACTCCAAGAGAACCACCAAAGAAGAAGATTCAACCTGTACCCGAGTCCAACTCAGACTCAGAATTTGACGACAAAGAAGGAGATCGAACCAAACCGGTCCGATCAGCTCGTGATCTCTACAAGATGCTAAAGACACAAAAAAGAAAGACGACAAGTATCAAGGGGGAGATTCCCAACCGGGAATCAAAAGGTAAATTTTCAATATTTGAAAATCCTTTTAACGTAATTAATTCGTATAAATTTAATACGTTAGAAAATTTAATTCATAATCTAGCTAATTTTGAAAATCCGGAGTATTACTCCAATGGTGACCTTACTTAGATAATTATTTGCTTTAATTGTATGTTTCTTTTTATGTTTATTTTTTTGCTTAAAATTAGGATTGATTAGTTTAAGGACTAAAGGTTTAACTGAAATTTGAACAACATAGTATTGGGTGGAGGTGAGATGATAGTACGTTAGGGAAACCAATTCTAATAAGGTCAAGTATACAATACTTGGTCTCTTTAGACTGGTGAAACTAGCCGAAGCTACCGATCCAAGACCCAAACTAGTTAGACCAGAATTTATCAAAAAGTAATTTTGAAGATGAAATTTCACTAAAAGGCTTTGTCTAGGAAAGGGTGGATGATCCCATAAGGCTACGACCAAAGAAGGCCTAGTGCCTCGCCAAGACCTGGAAGCCAATTTTTGAAATTCAAATTCAATTTACTCTTTGTTAAATTCGAATCTAACACAAATTTTCAGTTAATTTTAGATTCAAATATCTCTTTTCAAAACAAATTTAAATTGGGTTTAAAAAATTTTTTTTAACTTTTCAAAATTAATCATGGTCTTTACAAAATAAATCCTTCTATTAAAATATGCATCTCACAAAACAGTTAAGGATATCCTGTTTTGTCACTTAGAAATGGGTGAGATGCTTAGGACCTAAAAGTTGAGTCCAACCCGACCAACTAATTCAAATTAATCAAACTAAAATCAAAACTCAATTAAATTAAAATCAAACTTAATTAATTCAATTAAATTCAATTAAATCTTAATTAATTCAATTAAATTCAATTAAATCTTAATTAATTCAATTAAATTCAATTAAATCTTAATTAAATCAATTAAATTCAATTAAATCTTAATTAAATCAATTAAAGTTAATTCAATCAAATTCAAATCAATTCAATTAAATCGAATTTAAATTTTTAACTAAGAGTTAATAATTCAAATCATCGTATTTAAAAACAAGTTCTTGTTCACTAACCTAAAATTTATTTCTTAACTTTACCATTATACAATATTTCTTTCAAACAATCAATTTATTCTTGAAAAATAAGTATGACAAAAAGTCACCTTGGGGATTACTTAGGATATTTTTTTTACAGTCCGGGCTTAGATATTTATTTTTTTTGGACCTAAAAAAAATCTATGTTTTCAAATAATCACTATATTTTTCGAAAATTGTGCTTTACAAAAAAAACCATTATCATTTCAAAATGTTTTTCAAAAACGGGGTTTATGCTTTAAAATTATCTTTCATTTCAAATTGAATTTTCTAAAATTATATTACCATGCTAGTATTCAAAACAATTCTTTTGATTTTAGTAAACCCTAAAGATACAAAGGAAGGTCTACTTAATGATCTACAAAGACTCCGAGGATGTGTCAAATTTAGGGGGAGTCTAAATCAAAAGAAATTATTTCTAACATGTTTAAAATTATTAGATAATTCGTATAATTTGAATCAAACCTTAAGACTCAGAGGAAGATCGCTTGTAGTCAACAAGCTTTCTAGGACTGGGTCGAGTTAAGTGGGAGATCAAATTAAAAGAATTATTGAGCATTTTCAAAATTATATGTTTTCATGCATTGCACTTTTAAAATCCTTTTGAAAACTTAAACGATTACTCTTTCAAAATACTATCCTGTAAAATCATTTTGCTTATATATATCATCACTTTCAAAATTTTACGTGACTTTGGAATATTTTTAAAAATCTAGTGAGAATACTTTTGAAATTAATATTTACTTGACTTTGGAAAATTTTCCAGGACACTTAAGGAAAGGTCCTTGTAGTTAACAAGGCTTCCTAGGATTGTGTTAGACTGGAAAATAAACCAAGTCTAGTAAAATATTGTGCCTCCAATGTTGATACATTTTTCAAAATGTACTTGCATATATTTTCAAAATACTATCATTTTGGCATATCAAAATTCTTTTGGAAATAATATTTACTTGAGTTGGAAAATTTCCAGGACACTTAAGGAAATTTCCTTGTAGTTAACAAAGTTTCCTAAGATTGTGTTAGACTGGAAAAGAAACCAAAGCAAGTAAAAGATTATGTGTAAGTACTTTCAAAAAGATAAGTCAAGTAATTTTAGTAATTTTCTTAAATATTTTAAAAGTACTTATGTTTTTCAAATTCATAATATCTTTCAAAATACTTATGCCTTTCAAAAGCTCAATAAAGTACTTGCATTCTTGTGCATTTTTCAATATATTCAGAACAAGTAAACTTATTGTTTATCATATACACTTGACTCCAATTATGATTTTGAACATAAATTTTTCAGTCTTTCTAATTTTTTTTTAATTATCATAACACTTGACATTACTTCGCTCAATTTTTTTTTCACAAGCTTTGATACACAAATTTAAATTTCTTTCAAAATATATTTTACAAAGTTTTTTATTGATATAAAACCAAGGGGGAGAGTAGAAAAAGTGAAATTAAAAATTTCTTTCTTAAAATTTTTTTCCCCTTTTTAAAGAAAGTTTTTCTTAGAATGGTCTAAAACACAAGAAGAAGAATTTCACATTAAGGGGGAGAAAAAGGAAAGAGAGAAAGGAATTTTTTTTAAAGTGCTTCAAAAATTTTGAAGTATTTCTAAGTGTTTTTCAAACTTTTTGAGTACATATTTTTCTCCTAAGTAAAATTTTCCTTAGTAAACAAATTTATTCCCAATTCTCAAAATTTGATACTTTGTTTAAGGGAAATCTAGCTTCAAAATTTTGCCTAAATTTTGAAAAATTTTGCCTAAAATTTGAAACAAGTTTTGTTAGTGAAAATGCTTTTACTCCATTTTTTTGAAAAACACTTTGTTAAAGACATGAAGCACATAGGAAAACTCAAAAATCCCTGTTAGATACCTTGAACACCCATGTTTATTTTTGATATATGTCAAAGGGGGAGGAAAGGTCAAAGTTAAGGATTATGCAAGTATTCAGGGTTTTAGGGGGAGTATGAGAAAAAAATTTTGAAGATAAATTTTTTTTGATATACTTCATTGTGTTTTTTCCTATACTTCATTGTGTTTTTACCTTCTTTTATTAACTGTTATAAGTTTTTACTTAACTTTGAATTGTGTTGCCATAAATCAAAAAGGGGGAGATTGTTGGTGCAGGAAACACCATATCGAACCTTGTTTTGATATTGGCAAAGGATTCAAAGTTAAGTGTTATTTGTTATCTAATGTTATTACTTGAGTGTGCAGAAATAAAGTCCTAGCAAAGGGCTGCTAGGCACCTGGCGAAGGGCTGCCAGGAAACAAAGTCCTAGCGAAGGGCTACTAGGCACCTGGCGAAGGGCTGCCAGGAAACCAAGTCCTAGCGAAGGGCTGCTAGGCACCTGGCGAAGGGCTGCCAGGAAACAAAGCCCTAGCGAAGGACAGCTAGGCACCGGGCGAAGGACAGCTCGGCATCCAAGCCCTGGCAAAGGACCGCCAGGCAAAAGTCCAACCAAAGGAGCGGTTGGCATCAGGTAATTTCTCCCGAGAGGAGTAGGTGAGGACGCGTTCCCCGTCGAGGGAACAGTAGGCGTCGGTTCGACCTAGGACTCCATTTTGGAGACCAAAGTCAGAACCAAGACAGCTAAGGTTGTATAAATAAATACTTTATTGCTTTATTGTGTTTTGGACTAATCCTGGATGCAGAACCAAAGGAAGGAGTGTCTGCAGCTCAGATAGCCTCAAAGGAATGAGGTAGTAGCTGAGTAGGGTGCCCGGAGTGTCCCGGGCGCCCCCAAGGGCCATACAAAACAAGTAAAGAAAAAAGGAGTTCGAATACATGTTGGGTCCGGGCGCCCCCGTGCTCCCGGGCGCCCCCGCTGCTCCCGGGCACCCCCTGCGCTGCGGGCGCCCCCATGCGCAACATCGAACCCGAACCCCTCGAAGCCAAGGAGATAGGACTTTGACCCGAGCGCTCCGGGCACCCCGGTCAAAGCGGATCCAGAGGATAGACGCTGACCGAGAGCTCTACGGATCAGAGGCCACGTGGGGGGCGCCCCCGACGTCCCGGGCGCCCCCAGGCCCTATATAAAGGGCCTTCGACCAAGGCTTCAGAACAACTGTTCTCTCAACGCCCCAAAGATCTTCTACGCTCGTGCCTTGCTCCGGAAACACTCCAACTCGAGCCGACGACGTCCCGCTGCCCCGAAAGAGTCAATCCACTCCGGACGTCGGTAACGAAGATCGAATTTTTTATTATTATTGTTAGTGCACTTACTTGTAATAAATTATTGTAAACTGATTTGCGCGTATATAGAATTGCCCAAAGTAAACGGTCAACGACCGTGGGCCTTGGAGTAGGAGTCGACACAGGCTCCGAACCAAGTAAATCGACTGTGTCTTTGTGCTGTGATTGTTTTATTTTATTTCCGCTGCGTACGTGCTCTTTACGAAAATCAGAACGATTTCCGATATTCACCCCCCTCTATCGGTTTTCTCGATCCAACAGGTCCTAAACTCTCCAAAGAGGTATTCGCCACCACGATCTGATCGTAGTGTCTTGATACTTTTACCTCGATGTTTCTCCACATTAGCCTTGAATTCTCTGAACTTATCAAAGCATTCAGACTAGCGGCGCATCACGTAAATGTACCCATACCTTGAATAATCGTCAATGAAGGTGACGAAATATTCAAAGCCACCTCTAGCCTACATTGACATAGGACCACACAAATCAGAATGAATCAGTTCTAACACATCTTTGGCCCTATACCCCTTAGCCTTGAAAGGCCTCTTGGTCATCTTACCTTCCAAGCAGGACTCACAAGTTGGGAGATCCTCCACCACCAATGAACCCAGGGGTCCATCGGCTATCAACCTCTGAATCCTACTAAGGTTAATATAACCAAGCCTAAGGTGCCAAAGATATGTCTGATTTATCTTAGAAGGCTCCTTTCTCTTATTCAAGTTAGATGATGAGCTATTTACTTCAGTGTGCATCGTGGGAGTTATTGGTTCTAGAGTATACAAATTGCCAACCATTATACCTGAATAGATAATCTCTCTATTTCTCTTAATAACAACTTTATTACTAAAAGCAACAGAATATCCATCCTTTATTAACATAGAAATCGAAATCAGATTCTTTCTAAATGAGGGTACAAAAAGATAATCTCTCAGAACTAATACTTTATTTCTCTCAAAAGATAAATCGAAAACTCCCACTGCAACTGCTGCCACTTTTATAGCATCGCCCATGTAGACCACGATTTCTTCATTCACTAGCCATCGGGTTTCCTGGAACCCCTGCAGAGTATTGCAGACATGGTCAGTGACTCCCGTATCTACACACCAGGTATTGGTAGATAGCACCGCTAAACATGTTTCAACGACTAAGGCTGAAGAAATACCTTTGCTTTGGCGGCGGGGGCAGTCTGCCTTCCAGTGCCCAGTTTGCTTGCATGTGAAGCACTTGTCTTTCGGCTTTTTCACACCAGTCCGGGGTCCTTGCGATGCTCCTACCTTCTTGAACCCTCCTTGTTTCTTCTTCTTCCTGCCTTTCGGCTCAGAAGAAGAAACCCTTTGAGTCACTAAGGCCTGTGAGTTCTGACGAAAGAGGGCCTCTACCGCTTGGAGTTCTCCTAGCAGTTCACCCAACGTATAATCCCTTTTGTTCATATTATAGTTAAGCCTGGACAGCTCAAAACTCCTAGGCAGAGAATGGAGTATAATATCGACCTGGGATTCCCCGTCGATCTGTGCTCCTAGTACCTCAATCTCATTGAGGTGTGCCATCATCTTTAGGATATGATCCCTCACGGGTGTTCCTTCGACCACAGTGGTCGACATTAGACTCTTCATCGCGGTTTGCCTAGCAGCTCAACCTTGGTGCCCGAAGAGATCTTTGAGGTTCAGTATAATGTCACTAGCAGTGGCCATGGCCTGATGTTGATATTGCTGCACATTCGACATAGATGCTAGAATGTAGCACCGCGCCATCTCATCTGCCTTTTTCCACTTCTTGTAATGCTCCCTCAACTCTTCACTAGAGTCCTCTCTAGGCCTTTCCGGACATTCCTCAAAGAGTACAAATTTGTACTCTTCAGCAGTGAGGACAATGTCAAGGTTCCTCTTCCAGTCTATGTAGTTTGGGCGAGTAAGTTTATTATCCTTAAGAATTGTTGCTAGTGGGGTAAAGGTCATTATGAAAAACCTAAGAATCACAACATACATTACTTTAGAAATTGAAAATAAATTGATTCCTCAAAACAATTAATTTTTGAAATCAACCAACACCCCTATACACCGAGAAATTCGCATGCCACAATGGTGTGGACGTATACGAATCCCTACATTCATAAGAGGAGGTTTTACCCATCAATCTTACTATCTTGTCAACCTAACTTTTTGATAAGTAAGATCGATAGTTGGTTTACTTCGGCTCTGCGAAATAATAGCAGTGACTCTGATGGAGAGGATACCATTATTCGCATCTAAGTGTGAACCATTACACAACACTAAGAAAATTATTTCCGATTATGTGTCTTCCGATAGGGAAGTACACACTGTTGGTGCAGGAATCACCATATCGAACCTTGTTTTGATATTGGCAAAGGGTTCAAAGTGAAGTATTATTGGTGATCTAACAAAGTTACTTGAGTGTGCAGAAAGAAGTCCTAGCAAAGGGCTGCTAGGCACATGGCGAAGGACTGCCAGGATACAAAGCCCTAGCGAAGGGCTGCTAGGCACCTAGCGAAGGACTGCCAGGACACAAAGCCCTAGCGAAGGACTGCTAGGCACCTGGCGAAGGAATGCCAGGATACAAAGCCCTAGCGAAGGATTGCTAGGCATCAGAACCCTAAGACCCAGCGAAGGGCTGTTGGGCACCTAGCGAAGGGCTACTAGGAGTCAAAGACCTGGCGAAGGACTGCTGGGTACCAGGCGAAGGACTGCCTGGAACTGAAGGCACCAAGAGAAGGATAGCTTGGTACTGAAGACCTGGCGAAGGACAGCTAGCGAAGGACTGTTGGGCAAAAGTCCAACCGGAGGAGCCGGTTGGCATCAGGAAAATTCTCCCGAGAGGAGTAGGAGAGGGCGCGTTCCCCGTCAAGGGAACAGTAGGCGTCGGCTCGACCTAGGGCTCCATTTTGGAGACCCAAAGTCAGAACCAAGACAGCTAAGGATGTATAAAACTAATACATTATTGCTCTGTGTTGTTTTGGACTAACCCTGGATGCAGGACCGAAGGAACGAGTGTCTGCAGCTCAAAAAGCCTCAAAGGAGTGAGGCAGAAGCTAAGTAGGGCGCCCCCAGTGCCCCGGGCGCCCCCAAGGTGAATACAAAACAAGAAGAGAAAAAGTACGCTTCGAAAGCTAAGTGGGTGGGGCGCCCCCTGCTCCCGGGCGCCCCCGTGCTCCCAGGCGCCCCTAGTGCCCAGGGCGCCCTGCACCCAAGCCACCGAAGCGGATAACCCTGATCCAGCCGAGAAGCTCGCTGAAAAGGTCAATTCTCATTTTTCAATTTTGAATTCTCATTTTTTCACCATAACTTGAAATTGTTAAAACGATCAATTTTTGAAAATTTGTCATAATTTTTTTTAATATTATTTTAATATTTTTTTTAAAATTCGTGCTACCCTAATTCAAGCAAATTTTTGTTAAACATTAAATTCTTAATTTTTCATCATTAATCAGAATTGACAAAATCAATATTTTCAAAATTTTATCATAAATTATTTTTATTATTTTATTATTATTTTGCCTCAGAATTCGTGTAATATTTATTTTGGGCTATTTTTTCCCCTTCTCCCGCACTACTAATCCAAGACCAAGTCTTGGTACATTTCTATTTTCTCTTTTTGTGTGCAAGAATTATCCATAATGGCCAATCAAGAATGGTACAGTGTTCGTCCGCCTCTATTCTTGGCCAGAACTTCAGAACCTGGAAGGGGCTAATGGAATCCCACCTAAAGGCCCATCTAGAGCTATGGATGATAATCCAAACGGGGTTTACAATACCTACAAAAGATGGAATGTCGATCGCCTGGGATAAAATGGACGAACAAACTCTGAGGAAGATCGAGACAAATGCAAAGGCGACTGCAATCCTACAATGTGGCCTAACCAAGGAGCAACTCGACCTAGTAGGTCCATTTAGATGTGCGAGAGAAATATGAGAAAAATTGATTAACCTTCATCAAGAGATCTCAAAAGAAGAAGAAGAAGAAGAAGATCAAGTAAGCTGTCTTGCACTCTCGGTCCAAGCACAAATAGCCGAGTCAGAGTCTGAACACGAATCCAAACCAGAGTCAGAAAACAAAGTGACTGACACAAAAATGGTAACCAATTTTGAATTTGTTCCAGAATTACAATTATATAATCAGACTGATACTATAATGGTCGAGGAAGGTATAATTTCAAGTGCAGGGAAAACTCCAAAGAAGAAGCTTCAACCGGTACCCGAGTCCGACTCAGACTCGGAATCAAAAGACAATGGAGGAGATCGACCCAAACTGGTCCGGTTGACTCGCGACCACTACAAAATATTGAAGAAACAATCAAGCAAAAGAAAGATGACTAAAATCAAGGGGGAGACCTCCAAAAAGAAATCTAAAGGTAAATTTACAGTATTTGAAAATCCATTATATACCTTGAATAATATGATTGAACCTTATAAATTAGTTAAAGCAAACATTAGTAAATTGGAACAAGAAGATGAAATATTGAAACATAAGGTCAAAATGCTAGAAAGTCTAATTCACAATCTTGCTAATTCTAAAAACCCAGAATATCATTACAATTATGACATGACTTAGTTGATTACTTTTCTTGCTTGTTTATTTTATTATGCTTTGAATTAGGATTGGTTAGTTTAAGGACTGAACCAACTTAACTGAAATTTGAACAACATAGTATTGGGTGGAGGTGAGATGATAGTACGTTAGGGAAGCCTTTTCTAATAAGGTCAAGTATACACTACTTGGTCTCTTTAGACTAGTGAAACTAGCCGAAGCTACCGATCCAAAACCCAAACTAGTTAGACCAGAATTTACCAAAAAGTAATTTTGAAGATGAAATTTCACTAAAAGGCTTTGTCTAGGAAAGAGTTGATGATCCAATAAGGCTACGACCAAAGAAGGCCTTGTGCCTCGCCGAGACCTGAAGCCAATTTTTGAAATTCAAATTCAATTTACTCTTTGTTTAATTCGAATCTAACATAAATTTTCAGTTAATTTTAGATTCAAATATCTCTTTTCAAAATAAATTTAAATTGGGTTTAAAAATTAATTTAACTTTTCAAAATTAATCATGACCTTTTCAAAATAAATCTTTCTATTAAAATATGCATCTCACAAAACAGTTAAGGATATCCTGTTTTGTCACTTAGAAATGGGTGAGATGCTTAGGACCTAAAAGTTGAGTCCAACCCAACCAACTAATTCAAATTAATCAAAATAAATTAATTCAATTAAATCAAAATCAAATCTTAATTAAATCAATTAAATTCAATTAAATCTTAATAAATTAAATTTAACTCAATCAAATTCAAATTTAATTCATCTGACTTTTAAAATTCAAATTTAATTCATTTGACTTTTAAAATTCAAATTTAATTCATTTGACTTTTAAAATTCAAATTTAATTCATCTGACTTTTAAAATTCAAATTTAATTCATCTGACTTTTAAAATTCAAATTTAATTCAACCAAACAACTTTCAAAATTAAAATTTAATTCAACTAAACAAACTTAACCCTCTAAATTTTAATTTTCTCAACAATCAAATTTAACTTTTTAACTAAGAGTTAATGTCTCAAATCATTGTAATTAAAATCAAGTCTCTTTTGTTCACTAACCTGAAATTTATTTCATAACATTTATTTCTTTCCTTTACCATTATACAAACATTTCTTTCAGACATTCAGTTTATTCTTGTATGGCAAAAAGTCACCTTGGGATTACTTAGGATATTTTTTTTCTGCAGTCCGGGCTTAGATATTTATATTTTTTTTGGGACTTAAAAAAAACTTCTATTTTTTTAAATCATTTCCCCTTTTCAGTTTTCTATATTCATTTTCTCAAATAGGAGAATGAAATTATGTTTCAAATCATTAAAACAAAATACTTTTTTAAACTTAGTTTTCTTCTCTTTTTGTTTGAATCAAACCCTAAGACTAAGAGGAGGATTAACTTGTGGTCAACAAGCCTCCTAGGACTGTGTCAGGTTTAGGGGGAGTTCAAATTAAAAGAAGAAGTTTAAAAATACTATGTTTTCAAACTATCACTCATGTTTTTCGAAAACTATGCTATCATATGTCTTTCAAACAATCATTTTTTA
>JAGFNQ010006251.1:0-12374 GCA_024364735.1 Boesenbergia rotunda | reverse complement strand
TATTCTTTTATTTTATTTTTCAAAATTCTTATGGCTTATGAAATTATTTTTGAAATAATATTTACTTGGGTTGGAGAAATTTCCAGGACACTTAGGAAAATGTCCTTGTAGTCAACAAGGTTTCCTAGGATTGTGTCAGACTGGAAAAGAAACCTAGTCAAGTAAAATATTATGTTTTCAAAATGCATAATACTTTTCAAAAATTATTTATATTTTTCAAAGTCTAATAGTTTCAAAAACAATACTTAGACTTTCCAAAAATGCTCAATCTGTTTTTTTTAAAAGTACTTGCATATTTTTCAAAAATGCATATTTTTTTAAAAAAAGGTACTATATTTTTTAAAAATTACATAATATCTTTCAAAGTACTTCTATTTTCAAAATATAATGTTTTCAAAAAGTACTAATACTTTTCTAAGCAATAGTATTCTAAGTACGTGAATTTTCTAAATACTTGCCTACAAATATAAAATATTTTTTTTAAATTCACAATACTTTTCAAAGTGGAGTTTTCATTTGTACAATTTAAGCTACTTGCTATACCTTCAGAATTATAACAAGTATTTTTAGTTTCAAAGCTCATAAACTCTGATACACACATTTCTTTCTTAAATCTTCTTTCAAAACCTCCTTATTGATATATGGCCAAGGGGGGAGAAATAGAAAAGAGAGAGAAATTTTTATCTTGTTTTCACAAAAATCTAAGTATTTCTAAGTACTTTAAAATTGGTCTAAGAATTTTTTAAAGTACTTTAAAATTTCTAAGTACTTCAAATTATTTTTGAGTACCAAGTGCTGTTAAAATTTCAAACTACTTCAAGTGCTTTCAAGTATTTCTAGTGCTTCAAAATTTTTTAAGTATGTCTAAATATTTCAAATGTTTTTAAGTACATGTTTTTTTCTAAGTAAAATCTTTCTTAGTAAATTTGTCTGAGCAAAAACTTTTTAAAAATTTTGACAAATGGTTCTAAATAAAGTTTTTTAAAAAACTTGTCTAGATATTTTTTTAAAGATTTTGTTTTTCAAAATACACAAAGTATTTCCAAACAAAGTCTTTTAAAACAAATTTTCTCCCAATTCTCAAAGTTGAACCATTTGTTAGAGAAATTTGGCTTCAAAATTTTGCCTAAGTAAAATTCTTTTTGCAAAGCCAAGTAAAAGTTTTGTAACAAAAATTAGGTTTGCAAAAACTTTTTTACTTTACCTTGATCACCCATGTTTGTTTTTGATATATGTCAAAGGGGGAGGAAGGGTCAAAGTTAAGTGTTAAGTTAAGTATTTTATAACACAATGATTTAGGGGGAGTAAGAGAAAATTTTTTTCTGTTCAAATTACATTGGTTTTAGACTGTTCAGAATTGCTATGTTTTATTGGTCTTAACCTTCTTGCTTAAACTGTTGTAATTTTTACTTAACTTTGAATCGTGTTGCCATAAATCAAAAAGGGGGAGATTGTTGGTGCAGGAAGCACCATATCGAACCTTGTTTTGATATTGGCAATGGGTTCAAAGTTAAGTATTATTGGTGATCTAACAATGTTACTCAAGTGTGCAGGAAAAGCCTTAGCGAAGGACTGCTAGGCACCTGGCGAAGGACTGCCAGGATCTAAAGACCTAGCGAAGGACTGCTAGGCACCAGGCGAAGGACAGCTTGGTACTGAAGACCTGGCGAAGGACAGCTAGGCACCTGGCGAAGGACTGCTGGGCAAAAGTCCAACCGGAGGAGTCGGTTGGCAACATGTAAATTCTCCAGAGAGGAGTAGGTGAGGACGCGTTCCCCGTCGAGGGAACAGTAGGCGTCGGTTCGACCTAGGGTTCCATTTTGGAGACCCAAAGTCAGAACCAAGACAGCTAAGGCTGTATAACACTAACATATTATTGCTTTATGTTGTTTTGGACTAACCCTGGATGCAGGACCGAAGGAACGAGTATCTGCAGCTCAGAGAGCCTCAAAGGAGTGAGGTAGCAGATGAGTAGGGTGCCCGGAGTGTCCCGGGCGCCCCCAAGGTGAATACAAAATAGATGAAGCAAAAGAAGTGCTTCGGCAGCTCATGGGCGGGGCGCCCCCATGCTCCCGGGTGCCCCCATGCTCCCGGGCGCCCCCAGTGTCCAGGGCATCCCGCACTCAAGCCAACGAAGAGGATAAGACGTATCGAGCCGAGAAGCCCGCTGAAGGAGTCAACCAGGGCGCCCCCAGCGTCCCGGGTGCCCCCAGTGTCAAACCTCAGCCCTATTCAAGTGGGGTAGAGGCTGACCGAGACAAGCTCGGATCGGGTGACACGTGGGGGGGGGGGCGCCCCGAAGTGCTATAAATAGCACCCAACGCCAAGGCTTCTTAGAAATCAATTCTTCCAACGCTCCTACGCTCTTCTGCTCCCGCGCTCTGCTCCGGAAACCTCCCAACTCGAGACACAAGCGCCGACGACGTCCCTCCGCTCCGAAAATACAATCTACACCGGACGTCGGTAACGAAGAGCTATTTTTAAGTTTACTGTACTACTTTTTGTAATATCTCTCTGTAAACTATTTTGTACACATATAGAATTGCTTGCAGTAAACGGTCAACGACCGTGGGCCTTGGAGTAGGAGCCGACCGTGACTCCGAACCAAGTAAAAGATCTTGTGTTCGCGTTTTATGTTTATTTCTTCCGCTGCGTAATTTCTCTAACTCTAATCAGAACGATTTACGATATTCACCCCCCCTCTATAATTTTTTCTCGATCCAACACGCTGCAGCAGACTTGGTATGATGAGTGGCACCGACACACATTTCCTGGAGGTGCGCCCTCTGCTAGTGCTGCAACAGGGTCTGTTATTCATGATGATGACACGATGAATGACCCTATGCAGGACGATGACCCCCCCCCCCCACCGCCGATGGTTGATATACTCTGCATCTGCTTGTGATTTGACTCTCTGACTGTTGTGACTGTGTGACTTTCGGGCTGTATGCCTCATGACTCTTATGGCCTTGTGCCGCTTTTGCCTTGATTTTGATGCATCTACTTAGTTATCTGGTTTTGATGTATGATGCACTTGACTTTCCAGGCTATGTTTTATGTCTTACTTCTATGCATAGATTTTGCTTATACTCCATTCATCTAATATCATGCGTTGCTATGATTATGCTTATGATGCCATGTTCATGTGATACATATGATTGCATTGCAATGACTTATCTTTATCATATGTTTTCATATGCTTTCAAAATTCAATCAAATCTTTTGTTATTTTGGGATACCCCTAGGGTTGAGGGGGAGTATGATTAAACTTAACAACATTCTAGACCCTTTTCGATGTTCGACAAAGGGGGAGAGTGAGGTTGGTTAAGTTTGGGATGATAATGTTGTAGGGGGAGGATCCTGATTCCCCTATGATTCTGAAATTGAGGAAAATGATTTCGAATCCCTAAACATAAAATCTGATTGTCAAACAACAAAAAGGGGGAGATTGTTGATGCAGTCTAACCCTGATTGTTGTTTTGGTGTTGACATCGATTTTAGTTTAGATTGATGATTTTGATTATGATTGGGTTTAAGTCTTGGTCGTGAACTAGGCATACCTAGTGTAACGCCCGCCCTTATATCTACTCTCGGGGCGGGGTTACGTACAACTCAATCATATAGTAATATTTTTTTTCTATCTTCTAACATGACATTAAAACAATAAAGCAAGGGCTAAGGACTAAGCATGCTTGTTTAACTATCAAAGTCATTCTACAATATGATAGATTCACCAGTAATGTAACTCATAACATAATCAAATATAAAAGACTTCTAAAGGTAAACATCGTCATGCCAGGTCAATCTTAATCACCAACACTTATTGTCAGGGAACATAAACATAGGCACATTAAGTAGATATAGGATCATTCTTTCCCGAGCCACCACCCCACACATCTTCAGCCTCCTGCCTCTTCCTTCCATTTAAGTGTTATCTGCAGCATAAGACAACACATAAACTAGTAAGCATAAATGCTTAGTAAAGATCCTGTCCTACTCGCAAAATCCGTACGAAAGAACATAACATGTACACATAATGAGTTCATCAAAGCATGTTAAACATCCAAGTTTCTAACATGTAGTATCAAGTACCTCAAGCATACTCTTCACATATTACAAATATTTTCAAAGAATGTTTTCAAAACATTTCCATAATGGTATTACTTAAAAATACATCTATATCATATTGGGCCCTGTTGTGTACCAACTATCGCGCGGAACTATTGCGCGTTCCCTAATGAATTGGGGTAGCGAGCCACCAAGTCATTAGAGCAGGACCCTTCCGTCCTACCGGAGCCACGTTAACATGCACCCCGGATTTGTTTAACGACCCCCTTCCGAGTCGGGTACACAACTTAAAAGTAAAATACTTATCATGCTGTTACATATATGCTAAGGAATACTCCATATTTACTCTTATGGGACACACCACTCTTCAAGGGTGCTCTTGATCCCCTAGGGACACACCACACATTCGGGTGCTCTTGATCCCATACTATTTGAGTATCCCTTCAAGCATTTTAACATATCACATGCAATTTCATAAGTGTGCCCCATGGGCTATAAGGCATGCTCATACATACATCATATTTCATGCATGTCCATACATACATCATATTTCATACTTGTTCATACATATATCATATTCCATACATGTTCATACATACTTCATCATGCATCATATTTCAACCACTTAACCTACCTTAGACCTGACAAGCTTTGGTCACATAGGTCATACTCATATCGTAGGAAGTGGTAGCATGCTATCAATTAAGATTTCAATCAGACATCTCCTTTAAACACCTCATACATAAACATATCAAAGCATGCTAACAATTAAGGTTTCCTTATCAACCATTCCATTTAACACCACATACATACACATATGATCATCCCCAACCATAAACATATATCATAGGGTAGTTTGACCTTTACAACCCTAGTCCTAGTGGGTTGGCCGAAACATCAAGAGTAGGGAAATATCAGGACTTTTGCATTAATCATTCACACATACATTTATCCAAACACCTCATACATAAATATATCATAGCATGCTAACAATTTAAGGTTTACATATCAACCGTTCCATTTAACACCACATACATATACATATGATTATCCCCAACCTTAAACAAATATCATAGGATAATTAATTTTTACAAACCCTAAAGTCTATGCCTTGGCCGAAAGTCCTATGATAGGGCAAGTTCAATTTTTGGCAATGAACTATTCACACAACCATCTATACAACACCTTGTATACACTATCATACAATATACTAAGCATGGATACATTATGTGATAATTCAATCCTCACTAACCCTAATTCCTAGGTCTTGGCCGAAACCCATCTAAACCCTAACCCTAGTTTCATAGGGTAGGAGTATCAAATATTCATACAAACATATATTCAAACACTTGATCTACATTCCTAAGCATGAATCCATTATAGAAAATCATAAAATCCCCAAACCCTAATTTCTATCATGCATGGCCGAAACTTATAAGGGTGTAAATCCCAATTTTTGGTATTACAACATGAAGGGAAATAACATATAAGCATACCCTAAATTTCAAGGAATCTTTCCATGTAATAAAAAGTGACCAAGGCCTCCCTTCAAGAGGGGGCCGAAACTTTCAAAGGTGAAAAGCCCTAAATTTTGTACAAGAAAAAAATAACAAGGATCACACATAACCATTATACTGCAGGCGAGGGGATACTTACATCCTTGCGCTGGAATTTCTTTAAACCGTAGGGTACCCTACACTTGAAGGGTATGCGAAAACCTTTTTCTTCCAACTTTTTCTCTAAGACTCCTTGGTCTTGGTAGAAGGTAAAGACACTTGGCTTTCCTCCTTGTAATTGCCCTAGAGTTAGAACCCTAGGAGGTTGGTTTCGAAAATGGAAGAAGAGAAGAAGAAGATGGTGGTTTCGGTGGAGAAGGAAGAAGAAGAAGAGAAGAAAAAGGAAGTTACTCCAACTTCCCATATTTATACTTTTCCCATGAAAAGACATGTCTCTTCACTCTTACCCACTTAACAAGCATGTTCCTTATTCTCTAACAAGAAACATGGCTTGGTGCAATGGTTAAGACATTGTTAGTGCAACTAGGGGGTTCAAGGTTCAATCCCTGCTTCCTCCCTTCTATATTTTCTTTTTATCACATTTTGCACCAATCCAAGCCTATTAAGCCAAGCCCATCATGAAATTTCATAATATTAATTATATTCCATGAATTCATATATTTCATAATATTTCATGATAATATTTCATGAATTCCATAATATTTCATATTTATGAATTCATGATATTTCATAATATTTCATGATACTATTTCATGAATTCCATAATATTTCATATTTATGAATTCATAATATTTCCTAATATTTCATATGGGAAATTTCGGGGCGTTACAATCCTCCCTACCTTATAAAAAGTTCGTCCCGAACTTTAAAATAATTCCGGATGCTTTAATCGCATTGCCTCCTCTCGTTCCCACGTGGCTTCTTCGAATCGTTCGTTCCGTCACAGAACCTTTACTAAGGGTACTTCCTTGTTCCTTAGCTTTTTAACTTCCCGGTCTAAGGTCTGAACAGGTCATCTATCCGGGGTAGAGGGTACCTGTTCTTGATAGTCATATTATTCAGTGCCCGATAATCGATACACATTCGCATCGACCCATCCTTCTTTTCTTTTACAAACAGTACGGGAGCTCCCCAGGGGGAATGACTAGGGCGGATGAGTCCCTTGTCAAGAAGCTCTTGTAACTGCCCTTGTAATTCCTTTAATTCCGTCGGCGCCATACGGTATGGTGCCTTAGAAATGGGGTTAGTACCAGGAACTAACTCAATTGCAATTTCTATATCTCTTTCAGGTGCTAACCCTAGTAAGTCATCGGGAACTACCTCTGGGTAATTGCATACTACTTTGACGTCTTCTAGCTTCGGGCCCTCTGTGGGACTGGTATCAACCAAATGAGCTAGAAATCTCGAGCATCCCTTTTCTAACATCTTCCTTGCTTTCAGAGCCGACAAGAATTTACTTGTCCTCTTCTTCGGCTCTCAGATAAATTCGAACAGAATTTCCCGCCTCAGGTCGGAAGATAACCCTTCCTTTACGGCACTCAATAGAGGCGCCATATTTGTTCAGGAAATCCATGCCCAATATCACATCATAATCTGACATATCAAGCACTATCAGATCGCAGTAGAGTTCCCTATCTGCGATTCTGATTGGTGCGGCACGTAGTATTTGGGTAGAGGGCATCACCTCACCAGAGGGAAGTGCTGTCAGAAATTTGCAGTCCAAATCTTGCAGTGACATATTATTTCTTTTGGCATATTGCATAGAGATAAACGAATGCGTTGCCCCAGTGTCAAATAAAGCAGTAGCATACTGACTGTAAATAAATATCTGACCTGTGACAACGGTAGAGGCAGTCGCCACTTCTTCCTTCGTAAGAGAAAAAACCCTGGCGTTTATCGTGGCAGGCGGGGCTTCTAATCTCCCCTGGCATATATGTGTACCATCTATAGCTGCCTGCATCAGGTGTAACTGGGGAGGAGCACCTTTGTACTGATCATATTGCGGCTGAGGTGCTTTGGCTGCAGCAGGACACTCTCTGGCTATGTGTCCTTCCTTTCCGCAAGTATAGCATCTCCTAGCGCCTAAAAGGCATGTCCCTTGGTGCATTTTCCCACAATTGGCACATTGGGGATATTTAGGCTTCTTGCCTAAATAACCACTGGCAGATTTATCCCCTGGCTTTCTCTTTCCATTTTGGTTCTCCTTCCAGTGGGGGTTGCTATTTGGAGGTTTCTGACCTCCCGACTGATCCTGACACTTGCTGGCGGTCAGTGGTTGGCTCTGCGGGTTCATCTTCTTTAGATAATGCTCAGTAATAAGGGCACTGCTGAACAGCTCCTTTGTGGTCTGGGGCCTATTAACGCCACCAGCTACATTCAAAGCTATCTCGGGCCTGAGCATCTTGAGCATTAATCTGACCCTTTCTTTCTCTGTACTGACCAACTCCGGACATAATCGTGCCAGTCGGTTAAATTTCTTAACGGCATCGTTGACTGAGAGATTTCCTTGCCGGAATTCAGTGAACTCATCAAAATGTCTGTTTGTGACTCGCATATTAAAGAATTCCTCCAGAAATTCGGACTCAAAGTCCTTCCACTTCATCTGGTCCACTGACCTTCTAGCCTTTACCCGTTCCCACCACATCCTGGCGTCGCCAGTGAAGCAGAACGAGACACATTTAATTTTCTCATGCTCAGGCCAGTCTAATAATTCCACTGTGCTCTCAACTGTCTTGAGCCAGGCCTGAGCATCCCAGGGCTCGCAGGTGCCCGAGAACTTTTCCGGCTTCAGTCTCTGCCACAGAATCAAATAGGCCTCCTGTCGGGCTCCCTGGGCCGGAGTGTCCGGGGGTGCCTGTGCAGTTGGAGGCTCAGTAGGCATTACATTCTGACTTCCCTGCGGGGTTGTAGTGTTCCCCTGCTGGGTCATCAGAGTGTTTATTATCTGCTGTTGTTCAGTGACCTGACGCTGCAGATCTGTGATCACTTGCATCATATCAGGTGGGGGTACTGTCTCATTACCCCGGTTGCTACGTCTTCTAGCCATATGTCTATCATATAGATGATAAATAAGTTAACATGAGAATTACTGCTACTTTTTCTTGTTATGCAAGCATAAATCATCTCTATATTATGCAAGCATAAACCATCTCTATTTCTATCATTACTGTACATGGACTAAAATAAAGCGAGATTAGGATCTCTTACTTGGAAGCGGCAGGATGAAGCTTGATGTGTGTGTGGTGGAGGGGAAACCTGCTCTGATACCAACTTGTAACGCCCGCCCTTATATCTACTCTCGGGGCGGGGTTACGTACAACTCAATCATATAGTAATATTTTTTTTCTATCTTCTAACATGACATTAAAACAATAAAGCAAGGGCTAAGGACTAAGCATGCTTGTTTAACTATCAAAGTCATTCTACAATATGATAGATTCACCAGTAATGTAACTCATAACATAATCAAATATAAAAGACTTCTAAAGGTAAACATCGTCATGCCAGGTCAATCTTAATCACCAACACTTATTGTCAGGGAACATAAACATAGGCACATTAAGTAGATATAGGATCATTCTTTCCCGAGCCACCACCCCACACATCTTCAGCCTCCTGCCTCTTCCTTCCATTTAAGTGTTATCTGCAGCATAAGACAACACATAAACTAGTAAGCATAAATGCTTAGTAAAGATCCTGTCCTACTCGCAAAATCCGTACGAAAGAACATAACATGTACACATAATGAGTTCATCAAAGCATGTTAAACATCCAAGTTTCTAACATGTAGTATCAAGTACCTCAAGCATACTCTTCACATATTACAAATATTTTCAAAGAATGTTTTCAAAACATTTCCATAATGGTATTACTTAAAAATACATCATATCATATTGGGCCCTGTTGTGTACCAACTATCGCGCGGAACTATTGCGCGTTCCCTAATGAATTGGGGTAGCGAGCCACCAAGTCATTAGAGCAGGACCCTTCCGTCCTACCGGAGCCACGTTAACATGCACCCCGGATTTGTTTAACGACCCCCTTCCGAGTCGGGTACACAACTTAAAAGTAAAATACTTATCATGCTGTTACATATATGCTAAGGAATACTCCATATTTACTCTTATGGGACACACCACTCTTCAAGGGTGCTCTTGATCCCCTAGGGACACACCACACATTCGGGTGCTCTTGATCCCATACTATTTGAGTATCCCTTCAAGCATTTTAACATATCACATGCAATTTCATAAGTGTGCCCCATGGGCTATAAGGCATGCTCATACATACATCATATTTCATGCATGTCCATACATACATCATATTTCATACTTGTTCATACATATATCATATTCCATACATGTTCATACATACTTCATCATGCATCATATTTCAACCACTTAACCTACCTTAGACCTGACAAGCTTTGGTCACATAGGTCATACTCATATCGTAGGAAGTGGTAGCATGCTATTAATTAAGATTTCAATCAGACATCTCCTTTAAACACCTCATACATAAACATATCAAAGCATGCTAACAATTAAGGTTTCCTTATCAACCATTCCATTTAACACCACATACATACACATATGATCATCCCCAACCATAAACATATATCATAGGGTAGTTTGACCTTTACAACCCTAGTCCTAGTGGGTTGGCCAAAACATCAAGAGTAGGGAAATATCAGGACTTTTGCATTAATCATTCACACATACATTTATCCAAACACCTCATACATAAACATATCATAGCATGCTAACAATTTAAGGTTTACATATCAACCCTTCCATTTAACACCACATACATATACATATGATTATCCCCAACCTTAAACATATATCATAGGATAATTAATTTTCACAAACCCTAAAGTCTATGCCTTGGCCGAAAGTCCTATGATAGGGCAAGTTCAATTTTTGGCAATGAAATATTCACACAACCATCTATACAACACCTTGTATACACTATCATACAATATACTAAGCATGGATACATTATGTGATAATTCAATCCTCACTAACCCTAATTCCTAGGTCTTGGCCGAAACCCATCTAAACCCTAACCCTAGTTTCATAGGGTAGGAGTATCAAATATTCATACAAACATATATTCAAACACTTGATCTACATTCCTAAACATGAATCCATTATAGAAAATCATAAAATCCCCAAACCCTAATTTCTATCATGCATGGCCGAAACTTATAAGGGTGTAAATGCCAATTTTTGGTATTACAACATGAAGGGAAATAACATATAAGCATACCCTAAATTTCAAGGAATCTTTCCATGTAATAAAAAGTGACCAAGGCCTCCCTTCAAGAGGGGGCCGAAACTTTCAAAGGTGAAAAGCCCTAAATTTTGTACAAGAAAAAAAATAACAAGGATCACACATAACCATTATACTGCAGGCGAGGGGATACTTACATCTTTGCGCTGGAATTTCTTTAAACCGTAGGGTACCCTACACTTGAAGGGTATGTGAAAACCTTTTTCTTCCAACTTTTTCTCTAAGACTCCTTGGTCTTGGTAGAAGGTAAAGACACTTGGCTTTCCTCCTTGTAATTGCCCTAGAGTTAGAACCCTAGGAGGTTGGTTTCGAAAATGGAAGAAGAGAAGAAGAAGATGGTGGTTTCGGTGGAGAAGGAAGAAGAAGAAGAGAAGAAAAAGGAAGTTACTCCAACTTCCCATATTTATACTTTTCCCATGAAAAGACATGTCTCTTCACTCTTACCCACTTAACAAGCATGTTCCTTATTCTCTAACAAGAAACATGGCTTGGTGCAATGTTTAAGACATTGCTAGTGCAACTAGGGGGTTCAAGGTTCAATCCCTGCTTCCTCCCTTCTATATTTTCTTTTTATCACATTTTGCACCAATCCAAGCCTATTAAGCCAAGCCCATCATGAAATTTCATAATATTAATTATATTCCATGAATTCATATATTTCATAATATTTCATGATAATATTTCATGAATTCCATAATATTTCATATTTATGAATTCATGATATTTCATAATATTTCATGATACTATTTCATGAATTCCATAATATTTCATATTTATGAATTCATAATATTTCCTAATATTTCATATGGGAAATTTCGGGGCGTTACAATCCTCCCTACCTTATAAAAAGTTCGTCCCGAACTTTAAAATAATTCCGGATGCTTTAATCGCATTGCCTCCTCTCGTTCCCACGTGGCTTCTTCGAATCGTTCGTTCCGCCACAGAACCTTTACTAAGGGTACTTCCTTGTTCCTTAGCTTTTTAACTTCCCGGTCTAAGGTCTGAACAGGTCGTCTATCCGGGGTAGAGGGTACCTGTTCTTGATAGTCACATTATTCAGTGCCCGATAATCGATACACATTCGCATCGACCCATCCTTCTTTTCTTTTACAAACAGTACGGGAGCTCCCCAGGGGGAATGACTAGGGCGGATGAGTCCCTTGTCAAGAAGCTCTTGTAACTGCCCTTGTAATTCCTTTAATTCCATCGGCGCCATACGGTATGGTGCCTTAGAAATGGGGTTAGTACCAGGAACTAACTCAATTGCAATTTCTATATTTCTTTCAGGTGCTAACCCTAGTAAGTCATCGGGAACTACCTCTGGGTAATTGCATACTACTTTGACGTCTTCTAGCTTCGGGCCCTCTGTGGGACTGGTATCAACCACATGAGCTAGAAATCCGAGCATCCCTTTTCTAACATCTTCCTTGCTTTCAGAGCCGACAAGAATTTACTTGTCCTCTTCTTCGGCTCTCAGATAAATTCGAACAGAAT
>JAGFNQ010006250.1:157490-184959 GCA_024364735.1 Boesenbergia rotunda | reverse complement strand
ACTGTCACGAGGTTTCTCACCCTGACCAATCAGACTAGAGCCTGATCGTCAGGGAGTGTCCTGATCGGTCTGGTGACCGATCAGTCGTGTATTTCAGGCGGGATTGTAGCAAGCAGATTTCTGGATTGGTTTGGTGACCGATCTGGTGACCGGTCAGGGTGACCGATCATACAAGCTTGTGATCCCAGGTTTCTCACTGGGACCGATCAGGCTGGAGCCTGATCGATCTGGGATCATTCTGATCGGTCAGGTGACCAATCACTTTAATTCAAACGCGTTGTCAGACGCTCTGATCGCGTCTGATCGCACTCTAATTACTACTAATACTTGTTCTGCTCTTTCTGATGTTTGATCTTCTGTTGATTTGCTGCCCTAATGAGCTGCTAAGTGTGCAGGTGACTCAGGGACCATTGATGTCCCCGAAATACTAGATTAAATTGTCACGGATTGTGGGACCATCAGAATTTAGAATATTTATAAAATGCTGGAAACCCTTTTTGCAATCAAATTATGAAAACGTACTAAAGGGGCCACAGGTCGTATTTTTCCTGGGGACTAGTTGATGTTGTTTGATTCGATGCTTGTGTTTATATGTCGTTGATGTTTTTGGGTTTCAAATAGAATCTGGGGTTTAGTTTCAATGAGAAATGAAAACACAATAGAAAGAAGGAAACTGAACCAAGCAACTTAAACTAGATATGGCAACCAATAAGCTCAACTAATGAAAACCCAATCAACCAAGGCACTTAGCCAAATGCAAGGAGTACTTCTGAACTCAAGTGCAAGTGTATGCGACAAATTGCATTTAACTCCAAGAAGTGCCACTCAATCGAAACTTACTTGCTACACAATGCAACAATGACACGAACTTGATACGCAAAAGAGATGCTTATGTGCCAAAATGAGATCACAATTCAGGAACAAGTCAAATGCATATGAAGTTGATTTCAAGCATAACCCAAACACTAAAAGATAAGTTTACTCCTTTCACAAATCAGTGCAGACTTTTATCATGCATAATTCAGCAACCTTGATGCGCAAACAAAGGAAAACTGATGTACTGCAATGGAAATCTCATACAGAAATCTCAGCTGATCAAATCAGCTGGGAAGGACGCAAGCTTAAAATGAGTTGTAAGCAAACTGAGCTCAAGTTCAATATCCACTTAACAAGTGCCTATCTGATACGCATTTCAGAATTAAAAACCTAAGAGAATGCAGCAACAATTCAGACACTTGAAAGCAGAATTCAGAAATGCAGATAGAAATTCGAATCAGAAATTGAATGCTGAATTAAATTCAGAATTGCCGCATGAATCTGATGCAGGAACACCAAAGCTAACTTAGTTAAGTTCAGAATCTAGTGTTCAGAAAGATTTAGACAGAAAACCACTCTAACTTGATACAACTTCAAGGCTGAAACCGAAACAACTTGCAAGAATGTAATCAAAACTCAATGCAGAATTTACATGCAGAAATTCAGTGATGATATGTTGTAGAAATTCTGGATGCAAGGAACTAAAACTGATGCACAGAGATCAGATTGATCATTTCCAATATGATTCATATTTCTGCAGAATCAAACCATGGATGCAGCAAGAATTCGATGCAAGACATGAGGCTGAATTTCAGAACATTGTATGTGCAGAAATGAACTGCTCAAAACTGAAACAAACTCATTGCGAATGGAGCTGGCACCAAGTGCGAGAGTTCACTTAGAATTGAGTTTAACTTGGTACAACTCCAAGTTGAATTGTTATTTGAGACAAAGACAGGAATTAATAGCTGGAACGCAGGAAAATAAATCTGAGTTTCAGAAATGAGGTTGCGCAGAAACTGAAATTGAAAGTGCAGCAATGAAATCGAAATTCTGAACAAACCAAACTAAACACAAGCCGAATTCAAATGCACAACACACTAAGGTCTTAGTTTACTTCAGGAATGGAAACTAAAATGAACTAACTGCAAAGCTACTGATACTCAGGAAAACTGGCTTATACGCAGGATGAAAATAGAGCATAAACTGATACACAACAATTAAACACGAATTAAACTAGAATTTAAAAGCAAATGGGCACTAACAAACAATAAATCTAATTAACTTGCATAATCTAAACTGATTAAAGCAGTAACAATTCAGAAACCAAACTTAACCAATCTGAAATTCAGAAGCAATAAATGGTACGCAGCAAAAGGGAATTACAGCTAAAAGAAAACTGAAAATTCCTAATTTAAACTAATCCTCAACCCTTCCCGAGCTCAAATCTCCTTGGTCGTCAAGCAAGGGCAAGCCAAGAACCCCTTCGGCTCTGCAAATCATCGGAAACAGTGCTGCGATTCAAATCTAGCTCACTCTGCACTTGGCTGGGGAAACTCAATCCAATCTCCTCGATTTCCATGGCTGGGAGTGCGATGATGATTTGAGAATCATCTGAGCTCGCCTGAGAACCCCTACAGACGGCTCAAATGGTAGGACGTGGCTCGCGGATGAGATTCAAGGGATTGGATTACAGACTGCCGAAACCCTCAAACAACCCAATTCCGGCGCAATTTGAGCTGAAATCTCCAACAACACTATCCTCCAATGATTCAGATGTTGATCCAAGGTCGAAGTTGAGGAGGTCACGCCTTCAAACTAAAGAAATTGCCAAAAAAAATGAAGAACAGAAGAAGAAGAATGAAGAACTGTGAAGGAAATGGCCAAGACGCGACAAGGCTGAACCGCTGGGAATTTCTGATTAAGTAGCTAGCAATGGACGGCCCAGATTGATCGGAGGGAATCCAACGGCTGATCTTACTCTGATTTGAGCCAAACTTTGAGGATGTTGATCAGAGGTCAGGATCTGCCTCGTGGTAGCTCGGATCCTCCAGATGTGCAACGGATGGTCCAGATCAACCTAATCTTTGAATGGAAGATCTAGAGCCCTCTGAGCTTGATCCAACGGTTGAATGAGCTCTGATTAGGATAAAACCTTCAGATCTTGATCAGAGTGCTTGATCAACCCTAACCCTAGCTCGAATTGCTTCAGATGGTCCCGGATGGCTCAGATCTAGCCGCTTTTGAATCGGACGACCCAGATTAACCGAAACTTGATAACTCGATCTGGGTCCTCTTCCGACTCAAGTTTGACCCAGTATGCCTTAGGTCCATGAACCTTTCATGCCTACAAAAATAGATCAAAAATTTAGTGGCCAAATAATCCAAATATGTGTAAATTTGCAATTAAGTCCAAAATAAGAGGAAGTTCTAAAACCTAGGGTAAAATCACAATTAAGCAAGTAAAACATGGGTCAAACATGGATTTTAGCAATTAAAATAATCAACAAAATGGTACTTATCAACCATCCATGGAGAGTCAAACTGGGTATTTCGCTACAGCAGGTTTATCCGTTAGCTTTCGCAAGTTGCAACGTCCTCTGGCGCGAGCTGCAACGGCTGTGGAGCTGATGACCTGGGGCTCGACTGAAGGCGATTCAGTGAGTCCAGAGGAGGTTAGGAGTAGCTGACTGCTGCAGGTAAGCAGTTGGGAGCTGCTGCAGAGGAGCGTGTGACCTGGCGATGGAAGCTGGTTAAGCTGTGGAGCGGAGAAGAGCTGAGCAGAATTTTTGGGCGAAGTGCTAGAGTTCTTGTTCTCCACATCGAAAAGCTTTTGCTCTACACTTGTGCGATTACTCTACTGTGAATCTTGAGCAACCTTGTGAAACTTGAGCACTTGGGAAGAAGAAACAAGAAGCTTGGCGAGTCCATCAGCAAGAAGATACGAAGAAGGGAGTTCTTGCGTGATATCTGTGCTGAGTGGAGCTCGATGAGGAGCTTGCTTGTGTTCTTGCGGTTCTAAGTGTTCAGTAAGATTCCTTCTTGTGTTTCTTGTACTTAATACTTCATTCATCTTGAAACGCTGTGGAGAGGTTACTCCACCAAGAAGGAGGTTGCATTCTATCCGGATTTTCTGGGGCTTGATCTGTCGATGATCAAGGGATCGCCCACCTCACGGGCACGCCAAGGAGTAGGGTCAAGTTATCCCCGAACCTTGTAAACCCTCCGTGTTAGCGATCTTGATTGTTGCCTTAGTTTTTGTTCTTCTGTATTTCTGCATCTCTTTGTTTCTTTTGCTTCCGCTGTGCTACTGACCTTTGAAGTGCAGAAATCTGTTAAGTGTAAGCGATTTTCGTGTCTGGCTATATTCACCCCCCCCCCCTCTCTAGCCATCCAAGTTCCAACACTAAGCACCTAGCGAAGGGCTGCTAGGAGTTGAAGACCTGGCGAAGGACTGCTAGGCACCTAGCGAAGGGCTGCTAGGAGTTGAAGACCTGGCGAAGGACTGCTAGGCACCTAGCGAAGGGCTGCTAGGAGTTGATGACCTGGCGAAGGACTGCTAGGCACCTAGCGAAGGGCTGCTAGGAATTGAAGACCTAGCGAAGGGCTGCTAGGCACCTGGCGAAGGGTTGCTGGGTAAAACTCCAACCGGAGGAGCCGGTTGGCAAAAGGTAAACTCTCTTGAGAGGAGTAGGTGAGGACGCTTTCCCCGTCGAGGGAACAGTAGGCGTCGGTTCGACCTAGGGTTCCATTTGGGAGACCCCGAAGTCAGAACCAAGACAGCTACGACTGTAAAGAATTATCTAATACTCTTGCTTTGCTGTTTTGGAACTAACCTTGAATGCAGGACCGAAGGAATGTGTTTTTGCAGCTCAGAACGCCCCAAAGGAGAGGGGCAGACAGCTGGACAGAGCGCCCTGGAGGTCCCAGGCGCCCCCAAGGTCAAGGTAAAACAAGGAAGCAAGAGTTGCTTCGAAACTGCAGTGAGCAGGGCGCCCTGGAGGTCCCGGGCGCCCTGAGTCAAAGCAAAAAGTGAATCGAAGCAAAATCAGCCACGAAGCCAGCAGACCATGTCGACCAGGGCGCCCCCGTCAGCTCCGAGGCCGATTCTGGAGGGATAAGCGTTGACCGAGCTGCGGATGAGGTTTCTCGGATCCGAAGGCACGTGTCAGGCGCCCCCGACGTCCAGGGCGCCCCCAGGAGCACTATAAAAGGGGCTCGACCCCAAGGCTTCATAACATCAATTTTCCAACGCCTTTACGCTCTTCGTTCAAGTGCTCTGCTACGACAAACTCCGATCTCGGGATTCTAGCACCGACGACGACCCTTTGCTCCGAAGTATAATCTACACCGGGCGTCGGTAACGAAAATCGTTGTCATTTACTTACTGTAAATTTTCTGTATTATACTCTGTAAATCTTTGCGCACATATAGAATTGCCCGCAATAAATGGTCAAGGACCGTGGGCCTTGGAGTAGGAGCCAACCGCGACTCTGAACCAAGTAAAACCACTTGCGTGTTGTGTGTGTTTGTTTTTAATTCCGCTGCGTATTCTCTTTTTCTTAATTCGAAACATTTTCACGATATTCACCCCCCCCCCCCTTCCCTCTATCGTGTTTCTCGATCCAACACGGCTAACTCAAGATCATGAGTAGGGTAGTTCTTTTCATAATCCTTAAGTTGCCTGGCGGCATAAGCAATGACCTTGCCTTCTTGCATGAGTACAGCTCCAAGTCCCAGCTTTGATGCATCACTATATATATCAAAAGTTCTATCACTTTCTGGAACTGTAAGAATGGGAGCACTAGTCAATCTTTCCTTCAACTCAATAAAACTCCGCTCACAATCTTCAGTCCACTCATATTTCTTATTCTTCCTGGTAAGGGCTGTTAATGGGGAAGCTATCTTATTTTGAAAAAGTTTAAGTTAATTTTTTAAAAAAAAATTGAGTTAATTTTTGAAAAATATTTAAGTTAATTTTTGAAAAATATTTTAATTTTGAATGATATTTAAATTAATTTTTGAAGAGTTTTTATAAGTTACAAAAAAATTATTTGAGTTTAAGAAATAAGTTTTTAATTGAGTTTAAAATTAAGTTTTTTATTTAAGTTTGAAAATAAATTTTTAATTAAGTTTAAAAATATATTTTAGTTAGAAATCAATTTTTAATTAAGTTAAAATAGGTTTTTAAGTTAAAAGTGAATTTAAGTTTTCAAATAAGTTTTAAATTTAAGTTTTCTTAAAAATTAAGTTTTTAAGTTTTATAATAAGTTGTTAACTTTTTTTTATTTTTTAAATAAGTTTTCCTTTAAGTATTAAAAGTAAGTTTTAAGTTACAAATAAGTTTAAGTTTTCAAGTAACTTTTAAAAATAAGATTAAGTTTTAAAATAAGATTTCATTTAAGTATTAAAAATAAGTTTTTAAAGTTAAAAATAAGTTTTAGGTTTTGAAATAAGTTAAATTTAAGTTTTTTTAATTAAATTAAATTTAAAGTTTTTAATTAATTGATAAATAATTTTTTAATTAAGTTATATTTAAAGTTTTTAATTAATTTAAAAATTATTTTTTAATTAAGTTATATTTAAAGTTTTTAATTAAGTTAAAATTAAATTTAAAGGTTTTAATTAAGTTGAAAATAAATTTTTAATTAGGTTAAATTTAAAGTTTTTAATTAAGTTAAAAATAAATTTTTAATTAAGCTAAATTTAAAGTTTTTAATTATGTTTTAATTAACCTTGGTTAAAATTGGCTTTGAACTTATTCGGTTTAATTTGGTTTAGGTTAATTTGGTTTTGGTTTTAATTTAATTGGTTTAATTTGGTTTTAGCTTAATTTTCATCTCACCCAAGTATTTACAAACAGGATAATCCTATGGTTTGTTATGAGATCAATTGTTTAATTACCAGGGGTAGTTTTTAACTTGTGTTTGATTTAAGTGTTCTTGAGTAAGCTCCTAGGTTGTTGTGAGTCATATGAACATCATTAAAAGTAACCAAAATCCTAGACAGAGCTTCCAAACTGTTCTCACCCAATGGTATGATATTGTCCACTTGAGGTCTAAGTTCTCATAGTTTTGCTCTTGAACTCTACCCTAATAATCCCCTCCCCCTCCCTCAAACAAAATACCACAGGCCCCACCGTTTTATGTCTGATCCTCGACCCACTAAGACTTTCTATCTCTCAATTGGCCCGACCTATTAGGACTTCACTGCCTAGTGTTTGGTCCTTTTGATCAAGACACGGGAGCTCACACTTTCTTTGTTCAAGGCTTAACCCATATGGTTTAATCTGGATCATAGCTCTAACTCATACTTCTTTTGGCAGTTAGTCCAGTGAAGAGCAACCTCTAATCTAATCCTAATTGTTAGCACCAAAAGGAATTTAAATATCTCTACAATTGTATGATATTATCTACTTTGGGCCTAAGCCCTCATGGTTTTGCTCTTGGGCTCAACTCAAAAGGTCTCATACTAATGGAAATATCTTTCTCTTATAAGCCTATGATCTTTCTCATGTGTTTTCAATGTGGGACTATGTTTGCAACCTTAAAACACCAACAACATGGATATCAGTAAAAGTAACCATAATCCTAGACATAGCTTCTCAACTATTCCCACCCAGAAGACTTAGGGGGTGTTTGGTTTGTTCCATTTTCATTTTCCAGAAAACCGCATTTCTCGTTTTCTGGAAAATGACTTTATTTCATTTTCTAGTTTTCCAGAAAACGCTATGTTTTTTTAGAAAACAAAGCTGGAAAATGCAAACCAAACATGTTTTCCAGAAAAACGCATTTTCTACAGAAAATGAAAATGAAAAACAATCTGGAAAACGCAAACCAAACGCCCCCTTAGTATTTAACTTAGACCCTTAATAAGTTAGAACTAACTCTGATTTAACTAATCCTAAGTACCCAAAAGGGTAGGCTGAGTTATTGAGTTGACAACTAGTTTGCCACCTCTTATTGGAAATTTAAGTTTGTTATTTAGGAAGTGGATTTGATCTTTAAGTATAAAATATTGGTTTAGTCATACGTGCTTTGTTAAGAAAGCTTTCGTGACCCATGGTTGGACTTGATTACTAATATTTTGACTAAGTAATGATAAATAAGATTTGTTTGTTGACTTGATTTTGTATCCGAGCCCAAATTTGTTGTACATAGTCCATTGAGATCCAAGCATCATGTTTAATACTTGGAGCTCAAGCTAAACTTTTCCAACATTTTCTTGAATCTCTCAACTTCACCTTTTAAGGAAGCATTTTCTTCCTCAAATTTTGCAACTTGAGTTGAAATTCCTTCTTGAACTTGGTTAGTTGAGGGGTTCAAGTTAACTTGCTCATTAAGTTGGTTAACCTCCTTAAGGAGTGAGTTAATTTGATCCTCAAACTTAGTCAACTTTCTAAACAAACATGTGACTATTTTGCGTAATTGAACTTTGAAAAATAAATTTACCTCATCTTTGTGACTTGATTCTGACTCAGAATCTGACTTGTATTCTGATTGGGACTCCCGCTCAAAATCATCACTCCTTGCCATTAGTGCCAAGTGACTTAAGTGCTTTGGCTCCTCCATATCCGACTGGTCCGAGAAGATTTCGTCCCAAATTTCTTTGATGGCCTTCCGTCTTCTAGATTGCTTGGGTTTCTTTTCTTTCAGATTTAGACACTTATGCTTGAAATGATCCTTTTTGTTGCACCCAAAGCAAGTGATCTCTGATTTGGGTATGGTTGATGTACTTAATATTTTCTCTGGGCTCTTCTTGGTTCTCCTCTTAGTGACTATTCTTTGAACCATGTTTACCATCTCCTCTTCGTTGGTTAAGTAGGAATCTCATTCGCTCTCGGATTCGATCTTTGGTTTGTACTTGATGTTGATTTCTTTGTTTTTTCTTTGTCCTATATACAAAGTTATACCCTTCTCTGTTTGACCAAGATTAGTCTACTCATGTAATTCAAAATTCACAAAATAATTCATCGAGTTTAATGATTAAAAAGTCCTTTGAAACTTTATAGGCATTTACCATCAATGCCTTGAAATACGTTTCAAAGGAATGAGTTAACATTGCCCAGTTCTCAACTAGGACTTAAATTTTCTAGTTCTGAAAAGGAGTCGACAATACCCCAAAAAGAGGTATTGAAATAGTGAGTATGAGGAGTAAACCCTTAGATTAATCATTTCAAAATGATAGATACCAAATAAAATCGAAAGCATTAACATTGTAATATATCCACTTCGAATTTTCGCTACAAATCAAGTTCGAAAAATTGGCCCCTAACTCATACATGTCCCAACTAGGGATGGGAATAGGCCAGGCGGCCTGTCAGGGGCCTGTGGCCTGGCCTGTATTTGGCCTGGCCTGGCCTGGCCTGTTAAAAATTAAAATAATAAACAGGCCATTTTGAAAGCCTATTTTGCTTATCAGGCCAGGCCCAGGCTCAATATAAAGCCTGACAGGCCGGCCTGGGCCTGTTAAATATGTATTCTATAAATTAATAAATATCAAAATATAATATAAATGTAGGGATGGAAGGGTTTGATCCCTGGACGCCAGAGTAAGCAAATACCTATTCACACTCACCTAACCATCAGATTAGTGCACCATTGTTTCAAATCTGACAACAATTATATATTTGTATGCTACACAGAGAGTGCTGAATATTTGATTAAACATTTGTAATCAATTTTGAAAAATCAGCTTAATCTAAAATCTTTGATATTTTCTTATCCAAAATCAGAATATCTATATCAAATTATTTAATAGGCTTTGTAAACAGGCCACAGGCCAGGCCAGGCTATTGAACAGGCCAGGCTCAGGCCTAAAATAAAGCCTATAACAGGCCACAGGCCAGGCTCAGGCCTGTTTGCTATTATACATGCCTGGCCTGTTAAGGTGAAAGCCTCACCTGGCCTGGCCTGGCCTGGCCTGTTTCCATCCCTAGCCCCAACCAGTAACTTAGAGACATTTAAACTAATTTGGATTAAATTAATAAAAAGTATTTTTTTTCATGTATCACAAGTATTTAGATATACTATTAAACACTGAAATAAAGGATTTTCATATAAAAAATATTATTAGTGTTATTTTAATATTTTAAATTTAACAAAAATAATAATAAAGGGTACTTTTTTATTTTTCCCTAAAAAAATGACAACGGGTAACAAATAGGCCTGCAGCAATCCAAGTAGCGTGGATTAGTTTGGAAAATTCTTATGTCGTTTTTCAAGTATTTACCAAAATTAATTTTCGATCAAATATATTTTTCAGAAACAATCCATTGGCTGAGTACCCTGCGCGCTGTTTAGTCGACACCTGAGTCCCGCCCAAACAATCCCCATCCCGGAAGCGACGAATGGATTATACAAAAAGACACTTTTACCCTTATTCAGTTTCCCGTTTTTCTAACGAGGAAATCGAAGTGGAAAGAAGCGAAACGATCTTTTCCAAAACCCTACGATTGGCGATCGAGCGGTTCCTGGACCCGTTGGTGTCAAATACGCAACGGTATACCTCTTGCCCTTTTCGATTGCTTCTTTCCTTTGGATTCCGCCTTCTGTTCTAGTTTTTCTCTTGATTTCTCAACAAAACAATAATAAATGTCAACAAATGGGGGTCGTCACTTATTTCGTTTTGTTCTGCAGATATTTCTGTGTCATTGTTACAATAAATTAGGCTCTTTTGTGGATTTCTCAATAGGGAGATTCTTCTAGTTACTTGCAATATTCTTCTGAATCTCGATTCTGAGATTCATTTTAGAATCATTCCGAAGAATTTTCTAACAAAAATATTCAATTTAGTCATTGGGCTTGAGTTGTTCTGATTGAAGCACTGTTTGTTTGGATGTGGCGTATCATGCATATTGATGCACGGCTTGTCTGAATTACTTCTCGTTGGGGTAGGCTGTAGAGTTCATTTGGTGTTTATGTCAACAAAAATTTGTTACATTTCTCCTTTTTTGGGAATGTGGTGAAGCGATCGAAGACGAGTGACTTTTGTGTCGGATCTGATTAATTTGTTTTCTTTAACACCTCTGAAAAAAATGGAGATTTTTTCTGTTCGTATTTAACTGTATTGCAGTTCTGTTTGGTCATTTTGTAGAAGGCAAATAGGAGTTAAACCACAGGAATGTCTGCATCCAATTCTGCAGCTCCAAGTCCTAGACTGAATGTTTCATCGCCCTTAGGTTTGAAAGTTGCACCTGATGTACCAAGAAGAAGGTTGACTTCAGAAACTCTAAAAGGGGGAGGAATTAGTGGGAGCAATCCTAATACTGTGAATGACCTTCATGACAAAATTATGGTGCAGTCCTTACATGATAGACCGAAACATATGGCAGACTTGAAGAGAGAGTTGTTTGTTTCAGCACTTGGTTCAGGCCATAAGAAATTGAGATCCAAACCAGAGAAGGCCAAATGGCAGTTTTATCTAAGCATTTTCTTCAAGATTTGCCTGCTATTAGTGGCAGTTTTATGGCTTGGTTTGTTGATATGGAAATGGAGAAATATGATTAAATATAGCAAGGGGTTATATGATTTTGACAGTGATGGCAGGTTATCAGAAGTGGAAGCATCCTTGAAAAACACTGCAAGAAGGTTGCAGGATCAGTTAGATGTTGTTGACAAAAAAATTGGGACTGAGGCAGGGGTTGCAAAGAAGGAGCTGAATAAGCAAGTGAAGGAGACGGATTTGCTCTTTGAGAAGAAGTTGGAGTGGTTGGTCTCTCTAACTGATGACTTGGACAAATCACTTTCAGATATAAAAGCCACGGGATTCTTGTCAAAGGAAGAGTTGCGGATATTTTCTAACAAGTTTAAAGACGAAGAAAAATGCTCAGGTGGCACTCATGAAATATTGGATGATATTAGAAAATTTGCTAAAGAGATAGTTGAAAAGGAGATTGGTAAGCATGCAGCTGATGGGTTAGGAAGGGTTGATTATGCTTTGGCTTCTGGGGGAGCAAAGGTAATTAATCATTCAAAGCCGTACCTTGTTGGTAAGTCTAGCAGCTGGCTGGCTATTGGAAGTAGCTTCAATCGGGTTCACCCTAATGCTAAGAAAATGCTTGAACCAAGTTTTGGGGAGCCCGGACAGTGCTTTGCTTTGCATGGCAACAATGGCTTTGTCGAGATTAGGCTTAGAACTGGAATTGTCCCAGAGGCAGTCACACTTGAGCATGTCTCCAAGGTAATGTTTTTTATTCTGCAACCTCTTTTGCTGATATTCATGTATTCAACTATCTGAATCCTATCAGAAAAAGCATTATGTTTTTCTTATTGTTTATAACTTTACTTCTAAGAAGTAATAGAGTGTGCATATGATATATGAGAAAACTAACAAGATCGTATTATGTTTAGCCTGTTCAATTCTTGCTTGTTTCATGCTTAGAGGGAGTTTGAGTTGTGGGAATGACAAGATGATCTCGTGGAACTGTATTGAAGCATGCAATTCCTATAATCAAATTGCACAACATGTGAGATAGAAGTAGGAATGACAACGAGGTAGGGCCATATTGGGTTGTGTTCTGTAATTTGATAATTGTTATGTGATATTAAGAGATACAAAGATTAGCCCTATTTATATACAAAAATTAGGACCTTTTCATAAGGAATAAATCAAATTCTATCAATAATTATCCCTAATATTTAGGATATTCTAACCTCCCTAATATTTAGGATATTCTAACATCCCTAATATTTAGGATATTCTAACACTCCCTCTCAAGCTAGAGCATATAAATTATATGCACTCAGCTTGTTACATATGTAGTCAATTCGAGGATCTCTCAGTGACTTAGTAAATATATCTGCTAGCTGATCTTGTGAGTTAACAAAACTAGTAGATATTTCTCCAGATATGACTTTCTCTCTGACGAAGTGACAGTCGACTTCAATATGCTTTGTCCTCTCATGAAAAACTGGATTTGAAGCGATATGCATGGCGGCCTGGTTATCACATATAAGTGACATTTGTGTGACATCTCCAAACTTTAACTCCAGGAGCAACTGTTTAAGCCATATAAGCTCTTGACTGGCTATAGCCATAGCTCGATATTCTGTCTCTGCACTAGATCTTGCCATAACATTCTGCTTTTTGCTTTTCCAAGAAATAAGGTTACCTCCGATAAATATACAAAAATTAGAAGTAGATCTCCTATCACTGGGAGATCCTGCCCAATCTGCATCAGAATATCCTATGATTCGAGTATGTCTTTTGTCTTCGTACCATTTCAGAAAGTCATCATAGGAAGGCTGTGGAGTCGGAGCCGGAGTTAACTGTGAAGTGAAAGCTGAAGAAGTGACAGGACATTGGGCGATCTGAGCAGCACGCGGAGGTCGACCATGGAGACTCCAACATTTATCAATCGTATATCCTGGTCGGTGACAATGATCACACCAAGGACGTCCTTTGCCACCCTTACGAGGTGGAGGTTTGTTATTGTTCCGAGAAACCAAAGCCGAAGAGTCAACAGGAACAGAAGATGGAGTTGCCGAGATTTTGGCTGGGACACGGAGGAGAGTCGCCCAGGTAGAGTCCATGGTGGCCTCTATGGGGCTGCCTAGGATTTGATCACAAATATGAGAGTAATCTGTGGGCAGACCATATAAGGCCAGAGACATAAAAAATTTCTTCCGATTTTCAAGTTCTGCAACGGGAGTGGCCGCAGGAGGGAGCAGGTCATTGAACTCGCATAGAAGGCTAGAGACTGATCCCATATAAGTTGACATAGAATCTTCGATCTGACGGGTACTAAGGATATTCATGAGGTCTTCACAAACTTGATAAAGTCGCCGAGAAGTGTTTGTAAACAGTTGTTGAGCCTGTATCCAAACACCCTTGCAGGTGATATGAGTGCGGAAGACATCCTTAAGAGATGGATGAATAGTAGCTCGGATAATACAACACAACTGAGCATCAACCTTTTTCCATAAAGGACGATCTGTGACTTGAATATCCTCCTCAGTTTGGGTGAGATGTGTCTCATAACCCTGTCCAACAAGCCAGAGTTTAATGTGAGAGGACCAAGAGGAATAATTCTTACCATCCAACAACTCCGACGATAGCGGTGCCGTGACGTGGTTGGTAAAAATTGAAAGATCCGGTTTCGTAGTGCCGGAGGTAGCCATGGCAAATTAAATCGGTGTTGATCCAATGAATATAAGGAGCGTTCAAGGGAAAAGATTCAGCGATAGGCGAGGGCAGCGGCGTGCGTGCGCGAGTAGCCGAGAGGCGCAAATGTGCGTGAACGGCAGTCGAGGGCGGCGGCGTGCGCGAGCGGCAGGAGATCCGGCTCGCTGATGCTGTGCGCGGGGCAGCCGATGCAAGGAAGACGCTCGGGGAGGAAGGCCGCGCGTAAGGAGGAGTGTAGCTCAATTGGTATCAGGATTCATAAACTCTAGTACTTATCCTGGAGGTCTAGAGTTCGAATCCTGAGGAAGGCAAAAATCCACTGGCCAGGGGTGGAAAGACCTAGTGAGTAATGACACGGTTGTTGGTCGTCGACATCGGTTGTTGGTCGACGACATAGTTGGGCCGTCAAATGTTGATTTGGCCGCCAGGTTGTTGGGCCCGAGGGCCAGGTTGTTGGGCCGCCAAATGTTGATTTGGCCGCCAAAGGGGTTGAGAGACCGTGTCGTTACAATAAACGGGAGAAGAACGCGCGTCGAGAGAAGCCACGCCGTGAGAAGGAATCGCGAATACGAAACCCTAACGCTCTGATACCATGTAATTTGATAATTGTTATGTGATATTAAGAGATACAAAGATTAGCCCTATTTATATACAAAAATTAGGACCTTTTCAAAAGGAATAAATCAAATCATATCAATACTTATCCCTAATATTTAGGATATTCTAACCTCCCTAATATTTAGAATATTCTAACATCCCTAATATTTAGGATATTCTAACATGTTCAAACTATCCTCGCTCTACCCCGCCCCTGGTCTATCAATTTAAACATGGTCCCTGCCCTGTTAAAAGCTAACTTTTTTTTTCTCCAACATGGGCCACTGACTCTTTTTTCTCCAAGAGAGTACACTAAGTTCTCTCTTGGGTTTCATTCTTGTACTTTTAGAATCATCAACACATAAGTTTCCAGATCAGCAAAGCGTATATAAACTGATAAAATATTTAGGTTGCTCTGTACATGTATGTTCTCTATTCCTATGTCTTAGTTTCTCTTGTATTTTTCTTAAGTCGTCTAGCTTTCTTGCATTGCCTTCTGGTTTATTATGCTATTAGTTGACTAGGGAACTAACAAACTTGTGTGGATTTCATAATGCAAAGATGGTGGCTTATGATCGGTTGAGTGGTCCAAAAGATTGCACAGTTACAGCCTGGTCTGAAGGGCTTGGCAGTGATCCATCAAATGGTTCTGTGAAGAAGCTCGTCCTGGCTGAATTCTCATATAACCTGGAAAAGAGTAATGCACAGACATTTGACATTCAAACTGCTGTTTCAGAACTTGTCAATGTGGTCCGGCTTGATTTCTCCTCGAACCATGGGAGCTCAACTCATACATGCATTTATAGGTTTAGGGTGCATGGTTATGAGCCCGCTTCCTTAAATGTGTCAGATCAAGGCAAAGGGAAGAACTAAAGCTCGAGTCATTTTTGCCATCTCAGGATTTGTACAATGGATGACGATATTCCATTGAAGTGGATGTTTTCTCCCAAATACTTGCACAGTACTTGGTCAGGTTCGAGCATTGCCTTTCCGCAGGCTCTACTTGGTTCTCAAGGTGGTAAAATAGCTAGCAGATTAACAGCCGCAACTCCACGAGTTTTGTAATAAGGACAAAAGAAATTTCCTGCTACTACAGAATCATTGCTTAATTGGTGTTTCCAAAGAAAACAAAACAATGTTATTTCCAGATATCTGATGTATTTGTATTAATAGATGTTTGTGAGAAAGAGGGTTGCTATGCTGGTAGGATCTTCGGAGATTGTCAAATTCGCCTTCATCACAAAAAGATGAGAGCTTGACTGCTTGTGGCTTTCACTGATACATTCAGGAAAAAAAAAACTTGTTGGAAATGTTATTTTGATATCACACATGACAGCTCGTGTAATTTGGTTGAAGAAAATTACTACTGGAACATGCCTTTCTTGTCATGCCACTCCGATTTTCTTACCTTAAGTTGTGTGTACATTCTTGTGTGGAGGTGTGAACTGCGTTGGGCAACCCTGTGGCCACATGTAATCGGGCGGAGTTAGGGTTGGGCTCGGCTTGCCACGATAACAGGTCCAACATGGTCTGTGGGTGGGTTGAGCTTGGCCAGCCATATTTTTATATAAAATATTAGTACTAAATATTCATATTTAATGTATTTAATATCGTTTAATAAAAATATTGTTTCCAATAATATTTTTAAATTTTATTTTATTAACTTTTGCTAGTTTACAAATAAATAAATAATTTTTAAAAAAAACGGTTCATCTGAAGTCAACTAGGCTTGGGTTCGTGTTGGGGAAGTTTGGATCGTGCTCAATTAACCGTTCTCTACCTCTCAAATAAAAATATTATAAATATTATACTTTTCTTTTTTTTCCTTCTCTTCGTTTTGCTCTTGGTTAATAAACTTTCAGTAAACTGTCATAAACTTCCCAATACCCCTTTGAACTTTGCAACCACTCCCCACATAAGTTTTTTTTATTTTTACTCCATGATGGATTTGAGTATAAAAGGGTAAAAATTGAGTATACATCAGTGAAAACTGAGTATAAAAGAGTGAAACTTGAGTATAAAAGAGTAAAAATTGAGTACAGGGTTATTGATGTGGTGGATGCAACCTGCCATACTCAATTTTCTAATTTTTATACTCAATTTCTTCAAATAATACTCATCAAACATCCCATCAGGGACTGCATGCAAAGAAATGTTTGTGTAGGGATTGCATGCAAAGTTGACTTGGTAAGTGGGGAGTTTAGGAAAATTTACCCATAAACTTTTCGCTCGTTCCATTCAAACATACCCTTAATTGATACGGAATTGACTTCAATAGGCATAACTAATGACACTATGACACGCACTTAGAATGTTTTGGCAGCCACACCGACTTTGAAAAAAAACGATTAACGAGATTTTTTTCAACTTCGGACGATCAGCCCGACCTCACGGAAATTTTCCATCAACCATCAGGATAAATCGGGAAGCGCTCGCAGTGGACAGTCTAGAAACCCAGCATCCCAGGGTTCGCGCCCCATTTGAAGGAAAAATTCCTGCAAATACGAAAAATTTCTTTTAACAAAAATAATTAACGAGGTTTTTCCAACCTCGGGCGACGGGCTCGGCCTCATGGAAGTTTCCTGTTGAGGCAATCTGTGATCCGAAGTGACCAAGTATTTTGATGTTTGGGCAAAGGGTTTAAGTTAGGTTTACCCTTGTGTTCTTATATGTGTATGTTGAGTGTACAGGTTGTACAGGTTATACATATGGACTTGACTAGACGACCTCGATATGGTGAAGGGTGGCATGGAGACAAGATGGAGGCTTGTGTGCACCCGAGGAACCTTGGAGAGCAGGGACAATGAGTTGATGGGCGCGGACTTCGAGGCATGCGTGAAGGATGATATGGAGGCAAGCTGGAGGCTTGCGCGCATCCGAGGGACGGGAGCCGAAGATGAAGAGGGCACGAAGGCAATAGCCGAGGTTGTGGATGAGGAGTCAGTCGAGTCATGAGGGTACGAGTGTTGTGTGATTGTACTCAAGGAATCCTAGGGGTCGAGTGCTGAGAAAATTATACTCAGGAAGGAAAACCCTAGGTGTGTGAGTGGGACAGTCGACTGCCTGGGAGACAGTCGACTGATAAAACTCACAAAATGATTTCGAGGCTGGAACAGTCGACTGGTAAAATGGCAGTCGACTGGTAACCCCGAAAACTAGCCGTTGGCTAGTAATTAAGGCTAGACCAGTCGACTGGTAAATTGGCAGTCGACTAGTGGCGAGGGTTTCAGCCCGAGTCCTATTTAAAGAGGACTTTGTGGTTGCTGAGATTCTTGACGAATCTTGTCTTGGTTAAAGGCAAGATAGTAGTCTTTGTGCTCAGAGGTTTGCTTGGGATTGTGGCGAGGTTTCTCCACCCACAAGGAGCGACGAGAGCTAGCCGGAGGTTATCCGGGGATTGATCCACCGACGGCTTCTTGGATTAGTCACCCGTTAGGGGTGGATACCAAGTAAAATCGGTTTGTTAGCATTGTTTCTTTATGGTTTGTTTTGTTTTGTTTGTATTTCCGCTTGCGCCCTAACAATCTTGTAGAGACATCCACGGAAAAGTGCTATTCACCCCCCCTCTAGCACGCCAATCGATCTGTCAGTTTGTATCAGAGTGAAGGACCGCTCTTGATCGGACTAACCACCGAGGGAGCACACGCTAGAGGAAGAAGAACATGGAAGATAAGTTGGGGGAAGACATCAACACACCACCATCCTACAATCATGAAGAATTCAGCCATTGTAAAGGAAGGATGAAAAATTGGCTAGGGATGGATTGAGAATGTAGAATGATCATTGAAGACCCCTTTGAAATTTCGAGAAACAAGCATGGGAAAAGGCTTCACCCTAGATATTAGACAAATGAACAACGAGAGCAATCTAGGGCACATGAAAAGGTAATCAATATTTTGATTAATATTTTGCCTAAAAATGTGTTGAGTTGTGTAGGAGAATATAAAAGTGCTTATGAGTTATGGAGCAAACTAGAAGAACTTCACAAGAACCCTACACAAGCTCTACTAGTAGAAAAATCCGAAGAAATAAGCTCAAGGGTCCAAGAAGACCAAAATGAAGGAGAAGCGTCAAGTTCATCAAGTGAAGAGTCATTCACCTCATCAAGAGAAGAAGAGGAGGTATCGATTTCAAGAATTGAGGGGGAGGAGAGACCCTCAACCGTACCGGATCAAGAGGAGGCATTCACATCATCAAAGGTTGAAGAAGAAGTCAACCTAGCTTATTACATGTTTTGGTTGCAACAAAAAGGGGCACTACAAGGATAAGTGTCCAATTGGTAAGAAAAATGAGGTACTCTCTACACTCATTTCAATTCCATTTAAATCTAACATGAAGTGTATGATTGGAGAAGCCCACGAGAAAAGGAAGAAAATCTGATGCTTTACATGTGGAGAGATGGGGCACTTTCACACCAAGTGCCCTAGAAAAAGTGAGCTAAAGAAAATGGAGCACTTGAGGAGATGGGAGAAAGAAGAAAGAAGGAAGCAAAGATCACATCAATGGGGAACTTCAAGGGTAAGGGAGGTAATTCCTAACCCTAGATTAAAATGTAACTCAATTTCAAGTTCCTCATTGCTTTTTAAAAATCATGTTAATTACCCATCCATGCATGCTAGTTTTAATGAAAAATGTTTAATGATGCATAATTTTGATTTTAAATATAATGATAGGACTAGGGTTAACAAGGTAGATCAAAACCCTAGGAAAAACATGCATAATGATAAATCCAAGACCTCTAGACCTAAGGATCATGTCACTAATCCCAAAAAAGGAAGGAATGTGCCTAGGAAAATGGGTTGTCCTGGGAATGTTCAAGGTGGACATATGGGTTCTAAGGTTAGAACTCTAGAGAAGGAAAATCAAGCCTTGAGGGCAAGACTTGACACATTAGAAAAGGCCCTAGAAAGATTCATGGTTGGATCTAAGGGCTTAGACATGGTGTTGGGTAGCTTAAAACTCAACTATGATAGATCGGGTTTGGGATACCGGTCTAAGGTCTCCCATGCCAAAGGAAAGAGATATGCTAGAATAGCGTATGATTATGGCAAGAAGGGGGAGTCCAAAAATGGCAAGGGGATATCATTTAAAGGGAAAAAGAATGACTTAACCAAAGATGAGGTGTCTAAGATTAAGAGTGTCCAGTTTGTAGGACAAGAGTCACCGGTGGAACACCGATGTGGCCTAGTGATGGTTGAGTCACTTAGGGAGGTGGCTAGGGCTAAGAGCTCAAGGGGGAGCTCTAGAAGCCTTTGGGATATATGGTGAATGGACCTTGGGAGGGGGTGCTCCTAGAAGTCTAGATGGACCATGGAGTGCACCAAAAGGATTGGAGACGGACTTGAGTCTCAATTCTTAGGTTTTGGCAAGGTGTTTTTGAAATTCATGCATGGAAATATGACATTGGGGTCATATTGCATGAAAATTAGATTTTGGTGTGTAATTGCCATGTAAATCAATACTAGGGACGCATTGTGGGTTGGCATGAGCAAAGACATCAAGAGGAAACTAAGACTAGGACAAAGGTCAAGGTTTGATTGAAGTTTTTAGCTAGTTTTGGGTTTTTGCCAAACTTGGGAATGGTGATAGATACATTTTGGAATGTATTTTTCCTAAGTAGGTATGGGTACCACAAATGTCTCCACAAAATTTGAAAATTTTTGGAGATTTGTGAAATTTCTGGCGCATTTCTGAATTTCATAAGAAAGGCTGAAATTCTGATTTTCAGAGTATCAGTCGACTGCCCTGTGGGGCAGTCGACTGGTCAAGGCTGATTTTTGTATCAGTAGCTGGTTTGGGGTCCAAGTGATGAAAAATAATAATTGGGATATTGTTGGGTTCTTTTTGATGTTAGGCAAAGGGGGAGAAGTGTTAGGTTTAAGTTGGGAAACCAAACACACCTTTGCTAGAACCCCTAGGTTTAGGGGGAGCTAAGATAAAGGGGGAGCAATGTTGCTCCATCCTTGGCGTAAGGGGAACTTTGGAGAGGTTCTTAAAAAGCCTTTGTAAGTCTAATGTAGGAGGAGCTTTGGAAAAGCTTTAAAAAGCCCGTGTTGTGAAAAGTCCTAGCTTGGAGGGTTAGGTGTGAAAAGTCCTAGCTTGGAGGGCTAGGTGTGTAAAAATTCCTAACTTGGAGGGTTATGTGTAGGATGTCTTGGAATAGGATCCATGTATGCATTGCATATGCATTTATTTAGCATGGTTTTTGCTATTGACTACTATTTTACTTTCCCTAACTTAAGCGTATTGCTAAACATCAAAAAGGGGGAGATTGTTGAGGCAATCTGTGGTCCGGAGTGACCAAGTATTTTGATGTTTGAGCAAAGGGTTTAAGTTAGGTTTACCCTTGTGTTCTTATATGTATATGTTGAGTGTGCAGGTTGTACAGGTTACACATATGGACTTGACTGGACGGCCTCGATACTGTGAAGGGTGGCATGAAGACAAACTGGAGGCTTGTGTGCACCCGAGGGACCTTAGAGAGCAGGGACGATGAGCTGATGGGCGTGAACTTCGAGGCATGTGTGAAGGATGACATGGAGGCAAGCTGGAGGCTTGCGTGCATCCGAGGGACGAGAGCCGAAGATGAAGAGGGTGCGAAGGCAATAGTCGAGGCTGCGGATGAAGAGTCAGTCGAGTCGTGAGGGTACGAGTGCTGTGTGATTGTACTCGGGGAATCGTAGGGGTCGAGTGTTGAGAGAAGTGTGCTCGGGAAGGGAAACCCTAGGTGTATGAGTGGGGCAGTCGACTGCCTGGGAGGCAGTCGACTGATAAAACTCACAGAATGATTTCGGGGTTGGACCAGTCAACTGGTAAAATAGCAGTCGACTGGTAACCCCGAAAACTAGCCGTTGGGCTAGCCGTTGGCTAGCAATTAAGGCTAGACCAGTCGACTGGTAAATTGGCAGTCGACTAGTGGTGAGGGTTTCAGCCCGAGTCCTATTTAAGGAGGAATTCGTGGTGGCTGAGATTCTTGACGAATCTTATCTCGGTTAAAGGCAAGATAGTAGTCTTTGTGCTCAGAGATTTGCTTGGGATTGTGGCGAGGTTTCTCCACCCACAAGGAAGGACGAGAGCTAGCCGGAGGTTATCCGGGGATTGATCCACCGACGGATTCTTAGATTAGTCACCCGTTAGGGGTGGACACCGAGTAAAATCGGTTTGTTAGCATTGTTTCTTTATGGTTAGTTTTGTTTTGTTTGTATTTCCGCTTGCGCGCTAACAATCTTGTAGAGACATCCATGGAAAAGTGCTATTCACACCCCCTCTAGCACACTAGTCGATCTATCATTTCCCACCGCCAAGGTAAATCGGGAAGCGCTCGCAGTGGACGGTCTAAAAGCCCAACGTCCCAGGGTTCACGCCCCATTTGGAGGGAAAATTCCTACAAATATGCCGTAGCTGGGGATCGAACTGCGGATGGCTGGGATAAACACTAATCGCCCTACCGCTACACCATTGTCTCGGAGGCCAAATGATTAACGAGGTTTTTCCAACCTCGGGCGACCGGCCCGATCCCACGGATATTTCCCACCGTCCGCCAGGATAAATCGAGAAACACTTACAGTGGACGGTCTAAAAGCCACACCGACTTTGAGCAAGATATTAAAGTGTTATTTGTTTTATAATTTTTTATGTTTAAAAAATAAATTCTGAAAGTTAAAAAAATAAATGTAATAAATACTTATCACAGATTTTTTAACATATTTAAAACGTTATAAAACATTTTTTTAAGTAACATTTCTTTAATTTTTCATAAATGATAAATTTAAATAGAAAATTTTCAATTATTGTTACGGTAAAATTGCTTTAAATCCTTAATGGAGAGTCAAACTTTGTCTTCACTCCCCGCATAAGTTTTTGTTTGTTTTTGCTCCCTAATGAAACTGAGTATAAAAGAATAAAAATTCAGTATACATCAGTGAAAACTGAGTATAAAAGAGTGAAACTTGAGTATAAAAGAGTGAAAATTGAGTACAGGGTTATTAATGTGGTGGATGCAAACTGTCATACTCAGTTTTCTAACTTTTATACTCAATTTTCTTCAAATAATATTCACCAAACATCACATCAGAGACTGCATGTAAAGACATGTTTGGGTAGGGATTGCATGTAAAGTTGACTTGTTAAGTAGGGAGTTTAAGAAAATTTACCCATATTGTTAAACATTCTATTTTTCTTCTTAAAAATATTTGTTTGAACTCGAAATAAGTTGATTTTATGGAGAAAAAAAAAATCAGAGCGCATGGATTTGCATATTAGCTGCTGCGCTTTCAGGTTCTGGAAGGATTGCTTTAAAAATAATAATGAAAAAAAAAGACAGGCATGATCGGGTTAAAAAATTGGGGAAAAAAATGTCAGATAAATACCCTACAGTATTTAAAAGATACTGGTAACCCTTGTATTCGAACGTTTAAATATGTGGCAAAAAGGTGAAACAGTGATCTTGGGGTCTCCGCCCCCACCGGCAAAGCTGTTTTTATTCAAATCCAAGACTAACATCATACAAATAGCAAACATGAATGCTAAGTATCTAGAGACAGCACAAATATTCCACATACTACAAAAAGTTATTTCCTTTGATCTTTAAATAGAAAAAGGAGAGAATCTAGACAATGCCCATGACATTCCCTCTCAAGCAATGTAACTTAATCGCGCACCAGGAAGAGCTTTGCTTAGCTGCTTCTGCTCCTTGTCGCACTTGTGCCTCTGATGATTGCCACATTGTCTACCCAGACAAAGATATAGCAGATAGCCATGCATGAAAAGGTCCATTTTTCTTGATCCTGGAAATTCAAGTGTCAAGTTGAAACAATAAATCTGCCACAACAATTCAAATGCTGTTCAAAATTAGCATCATTACTCGAAACAAATTCCAGAATCAACAGTGATAGTCATTAAAAAAACTGATATTGCTATGAATTTAGTTCTCTCTAATAATCTTAGCTAACGTCTATCTTTGTTATTATCTGTTTCTCAGAGTTAATAATAGTAGAGCCTGCTCTGCTATGACATACTCCCTCATTGATCTGAAATCTGCAGTGATTCTTTATAGTTTGTTATTGTAATTATCACACCTCAAGAATACCAGAACTAATTTAGGTAGCCGAACTGTTTTCTGCTTCAGAATTCAGCAAACGACTCAGATGCTTTATGCTCTCCACTTCCATCTACAGATGCCATTAATTCAGATTGAAATTTTACCATTATATACTCATGCAGCATTAATCTAGGCCTTCATTCTCCATTATCTCTTCACATGAATAATTTTTAATTTTTTGCTGCCAACATTCTTTCCCTAGTCAGTTACAATAGATCTTGGTATTTGAAACACAGATTTCAAGACTAACAAAATTATCACTCGGTCATACTCTTGGAATACAGTAAGGTTATACTTACAAGTAAATATCATTCGGATCAATCTCCCTGAAGAGGTTGATATAAAAGCGGAAGCCATCAGGACTAACATCTCTGCAAACAAGACCTGAAAACACTTAAAAGCATGTAAATGTTAGTATTCATAGTATACAAATAACTGAAAAAACAAGATCGGTTTCTCAAACCTATGCTTTCAGCAGTCAGCAGTTGTTCTTTGGCAAGAGCAGGTGCAATTCCCAAGGTCAAAGCAGCGTCGCTCGGGCTTATTCCTGTTCTAAGTGCATCTGGCTTTTGTGCAAGGGAAACTATCCTTGCAAAGACCTATATGTAATATTGAAACAATGAATGACAAAATAATTCATAAAATTTTGTAGATCTCGCACTGAAAGATCTCTGTTCATACATGGCGGATACCCCTGTTCCTTCATCTTAAATATATAAATAAACCACAGCTTTTTTTTTTAAGAATATCTTATGATGTGACACCAAATTACAAGATCATCAATCATATATATTGGCATAAGGAATGGATCTATCATGATAAGACATAAGTTTTCCCACAGAAGAACATGAATATGCATAAAAGAATAAAAAACATGTTATACCTCTTCATCCCTCTGAGCTTTATTCTGAATAACCATTACACCACTATCAAACTTCCTAAGCATTACAGAACTGCTAATAAAAACAAATGTCTGTTAAAAGAACAGCAGAAAAGAAAAATATAGCAGTTGACTCAAAAGTAGCCTAATGACTGCAAAAAATCATATGATGGTGTAGAGGGTTTCTTAATTCCTACAGTCACTAATAGGAATACCTAGTCCATCGGTACTAAAACCTGAAAGAAATGAAGGCTTTTATAGTACATACACATCAAATTTCTCCCAAAGGGTGCAAGCTTGCAGAAGATCCTCAGGCGAAATCAGTGCTGGAAAAGTAGGATTTTAACTTCAGAAAATGGGCTGCTTGAGAATAACATATGAAAAGTCTAGTACATATACCAGTTCCTCTAGCACGGTTATATAGACAATAGACATCTATCAATGCAATCATTCCTCCAGCCTTCTCAAGTGGCAGCTTAACAAAATCTGCAAGCTAAAAGCCATGTGACACATCTTAGGAATTATATAGCAAGCAACTCGTCCCAACATTATAACAAGAACAACAACACCAAGTCTTATTCCAACATCAACTGTAAGAAAATTACAAATTATTATATGATTGAGTATGACATATAACACTTCTTAACACAGTCAAACAGGCATGCGCGTGCGCGCGCGCACACACACATAGAGAAAGACTGTTCTTCATACAAGGTGTGTCTGTGCACACGCACACACACAGAGAAAGATTGTACTTCATACAAGGCGTGTGTGTGCGCGCACACACACACATAGAGAAAGACTGTTCTTCATACAAGGACGTCCTCATTTACAATTGATTATTCAAGATGTACCAATCAAGATTCAGAATCTCCATCAGATACTGGTCTGGAATGTGATGGGTATCCAGCTGAAGTTTTGACAGGAAAACAATCTATAATGCTTGAAGCAATCCTAAATAAAAGAAAAATCAAAAATAAATTAACAGATCATCATTTGTGGTGCAAGTTGGGTCGATCCATTCTTGGACCAATATGAACTACCGTACCATGGAGTGGCACATACTCATTGAGACCTAATACTAATGTATCAAAAAGAAAACCTACTAATCAAAAAGATGTCTCTCTCCCAGCCTTTGATTATTAATCACACATTAGTCAACTTTGGCATTGTATCCAAACAAGTTTGCACCCACAAAAATTTGGACTAGCAAGCACATGACATGCTAATTATAATTAGACAATATAGTATACTGTTACCTCCCGAGCAAGTTGCTGATGGTACAAAGCACCAGCTGATTCCTTTGTAACTGGAGATGCAATACCAACACTTAAAAGCCAATCTTGCATGTCTTGCTTAGAACCCATCTCTTCTTCATTAGGGTTTCCCTGAGCATTTGAACCTGATAATAACTTCAGCCTCATTTTCTCAGCCAGTTGCACCATCTCCTTAGCCTTACTCTGCACAATATCAAATTGTTGAAGAATTCAGCCACTCTTCAAGGGGGAAAAATTCTCAGAAAATGAATATATGCATCTGCACCATTTAACTAAATTTTATATACTAAAAATAACCAATGATTATTCATATGAGCAATTTAAAGTAGAAGAATTTTTTAGGTGTTTTTCTAATGGACAGTGTGTCGACTGTAGAGCAGATTGAGTATATATGTGTTTCAAGCTTTTCAATATGTGCTTGATCACGTTTATTTCTTAATTTTTAATGCAATGGAGATGAAGCTATAAATGACGTGAATGCAAGATATCTTGCAAAACCGAATGGTGTTTTACATCTCATATAATGGCTGTCTTCAGTAGCTTTCTAATATTACAAATCCCACAAATTTAGTAGTACAACATATTTGTCAACCAAGTTAAGTTCATTTCCTGGTGGACCAGGGAAAAGAGCAAGCAAATTCATAATTTCAGAGTAAGCTCTCAACTCATAAGATTGTGATCCTAGAAAACATGGACAAATGCTTGCATTCCAACGTCAACAAAGGGTGAACATACCAGTATGGAAAAAATTAAAGCCACAAGTGATTCTCCAAGAAAACAAAAAAGTAGAGCCCCAAAAGAATTCACATAAAATTAAGAAACTGTTTATCATAGTTAACGTAGGATTTCATGTCTTAACCAGATTAGGTTGGAAATCTCGCTATATAGGTTGGGCTCCTGATGCATCTGGGGCTGTTTCCCTCTAGCATTGTTGTGCTGTCTCCTAAACCCTTGGTTAGCTCAATGAGAAATTAAGCCTCATATGCGCAGCAGCCCACGAATCTACGTAGCACCAGAAATCCATAGAAGAATATAATGACACAAACTCAATATTTACTTAACTGAGAAATGGGCAATTCTATAATGTTATTGTGCTTCTGTAATACTTTAGGATCCATACAAGTAGAATGCATCTACAAGAGTGTGGATTTGATATTGTTTCTGGACTTAAGAGAAAGTGGAGAATAGAAGAGTTAAGAGAATGCGGAGTATACAAGAGTTAAACATGGTGCTTCTCATGAGTATACAAGTGTTTTTTTTGGGCGAAGTATTGGAAGGGGCAAGTTGTGGAAGTAATCACTAGATAGAATAGCAAGTCTTTGTACAATTTGACAAGATACTCGCTTTCTTCAGTAAAAAAAAATAGATGTAAACTTAGTCTTCATGCTCAACCAAACTTCCATATAAAGGAAACAAAATTGTATTTAAGTTAGTTCATAATTTAAAAAATGCATGTTGAAGAGGTGTTAGTAGAAATATATAACAAAAGGGAACCTGAAATGAATCCTTTGTTGCATTTGACCTCTTGTAAGAGTTTAAAAAATAGAGTTGGATAGTAGTTGTATAGACTAGAATATCACCTAAAATATCTTAGATGAACTAAAGTAAGCATTCTTTAGACAGACAAGACTGTATTTCCTCTGCTTCTACATGTTCACGGTATTTTTCCCCCTC
>JAGFNQ010006250.1:130531-153810 GCA_024364735.1 Boesenbergia rotunda | reverse complement strand
TTTTATGCTTCCGATGCGTCTCTGAAAAATTCAGATTCGATTTATCGTTTGGCTTAACCAAACCTAATCTCTCTTGATTGGAAAATCCAATTTTCAGCTCGTTTTAAATCCCTCGGATTACTCGTAGTGCGTGTGACTAAATAGGCTTTCGATTTATGTTGGCCGTCTATAATTAATCAATTATAGAACGATCATGAGTGACACCTAGTAGTACATCTGTAACGCGTGCTTTTTTTTTCATAAAGCGGTGTTACGTTAACATACTTAGGGCATGTAGACATCATAATGCAGCGGAAACCTTTAACTTACACCTACATGCACTTACTACCCTTCCTAACATCATAACATGGGAACTTGGCATATTAACTTTATACTTAGCATCATATCATGTCATACTTGGCATCATGTCATATTTAGCATCATGTCATACTTAGCATCATGTCATAGAGTCATATTCAAGCCCATAATAGTAAATGTAAAGTTCTGTCATAAGACGAGCAAACATATTGCTCCTTGGCCAAGTCACTATCACACACATGCTTTAAGGCCCTCCTGCTGCTTCCTTACTGTCCCCTTGCGTGATCTGCGGTATAAGGAAATAAAACTATAAGCACACAGGCTTAGTAAGACTCTTTCCTACTCACTAAAACCATTCATCACTTAATCATGAGCACCTGAAACATTAACATATTTAGTGCTTTACTTCGATCATAAGCCTTTACGATCACTTAGCATACATTCAACATGGCATGAACATAACTTAATCACATTTGTAGCATGGCATAAACATGAACATGAAAACATTCATAGCATGGCATCATACTTGGCATAGACATAAACATCATAAACATTCATAGCATGAACCTAAATAAAATCATGGCATCCTAACTTAGCACAAACATAATTAAATCATGGCTTCATAAATTAGCATGGACATAAATAAAATCATAGCATCCTAACCTAGCATAAACATAATTAAATCATGGCATCCTAAACTAGTATGAACATAAATAAAATCATGACATCCTAACTTAGCATAAACATAATTAAATCATGGCATCCTAACCTAGCATGAACATAAATAAAATCATGGCATCATAAATTGGCATAAACCTAATTAAATCATGGCTTCATAAATTAGCATGGACATAAATAAAATCATAGCATCCTAACCTAGCATAAACATAATTAAATCATGGCATCCTAAACTAGCATGAACATAAATAAAATCATGGCATCCTAACTTAGCATAAACATAATTAAATCATGGCATCCTAAACTAGTATGAACATAAATAAAATCATGACATCATAAATTGGCATAAACATAATTAAATCATGGCTTCATAAATTAGCATGGACATAAATAAAATCATAGCATCCTAACCTAGCATAAACATAATTAAATCATGGCTTCATAAATTTGCATAACATACCGTGCATAAACTTACTTTGCATACTATTCTTATCATATATATAATGCATAACATGGATGGATGTATGTGGCAATTGTGCATTTATATATAAGGATGCTTAATCTTTAAAACATGCTTTTAAATACTTTAACATAATCATAACATTCATTGGGCCCTGGCTTGTACCACATTCATACATCATATGCGCGCATCCCTAAGTAAATACGAGGTAGCTAATCTCGACCTACTAGGGTAAGGACAGCTTCATCGGTAGTCCCGAACCGTAAGGACAGCTTCATCGGTAGTCCCAAACCGTGGACAGCTTCATCGGTAGTCCAGAACCGTGGACCTTACTTAGGTCCGGTACAAGCCCATAAAATAAAATAAAATGCTTTCACATGCTTTTTCATTCATAATCATTCATAGCATTTTCATTCATTCATCATACTTAACATCATCATTATGCCTTGAAGGCATGAACTTTAACTTCATTCATCATTTTCATTCTTAGACATGGCATATGTACACATCATTCATAAAGCATGACATACATACATATTATTCATAAATCATGGCCTACCTACATCTCCTTCATAGAACATGGCATACCTACATATCATTTATAAGACATGACATACATACATATCATTCATAAAACATGGCATACATACATATCATTCATAAAACATGGCACATGTCCAAACATTCATGACCTAACATATAATTCATGACATATAAACTAAGGGTTTGGTTAACATAGAATTCTTCCACCTTACTTAAACATACATCTTAATAACCTATACCCAAGCATCTTGGTAGGTTTAACCCCACCCTAGCCCTAGGTTAGATCCTTGGCCGAAAGCCCCAAGGAAACCCTAGGTCCATGAAACTTCACATAACTTCCCAAACCACCTCTCCTACATACATACTAGGCCATAGGAAACATTTGATTCCATACTTAAGACCAACCCTAATCCTTTAACCCTAGTCTTGCTCTTGGCCGAAACTTCAAGGCCATGGGGGCATGGAGAAATTCCATTAAAACCCCAAATCAATTGCTTAAACACCAACCATACCCTACCATAGGGCCATTGGGGCCCTTACTTAAAATAAGTCCTAACTTTCCACCCTATTAGGGCACTTGGCCGAAACCTATAGGGTCTCTAGGCCATGGGAAACATTCACATAAACACCCTCCATCTCCTTTATATCATGATAAAACATAAAACACATACTTGAGGTTTTAGACCCAACCCTACCCATGGGTTCTTGATATTAACCGAAACCCTAGGGTATCCTAGGGTACCCCAAAAATTCCCAAAAATTATATTTAATTCCTAAACATCATGAGAGAACATTTAAGAACATTATCAAGATTTTTAGTATCATCATGGACCCTGAAACCTAGTGGCCGAAACCCATAGGGTCTCTAGGGTGCTTGGTTTTGTTTCTTTCAACTTCAAGTCCCAAAAACCAACCAATAAATCATGCTAAAACATAAGGAACTATTATACGACAGGTGAGGGAGTCTTACCTTGGTTGATCTTGATTTTTAAACCTTAAAAGAGAAGGAAATTGTAAAATCTTTGGACCCTTGAACCCCCTTGTCCTTGTATCCTTGGGAAGCCTTTAGATCTTGGAGATGAGACCCTCTTGTGAAGCTTTTCCAAGGACAATTCCTCCTTATGGTGTTTGGCTAGGATGAGGGAAGGAGGAGGAAGAAAATGCAAAGTGATGGAAAGAAAAGGTAACTCCCAAACCCCCCTCTTTATAACCCATCAAGGAGGTAAATGAAGAGTCTCTCCATGACCCTTCATCTTCTTCTAAGCCTTAACCACTATCCACTTCATTCCCTCATAACATTCCCTTGCTAGGTGAGTTAGTTAGAGCATGCATGGTTGTACAAGAGGTCCAAGGTTCAATCCTTGGTCCATGCACCTTATTTTTTATTTTATTTTTCTTCTTTTTTTTTTCCTAAAATTCCGAAAATCCTCTAAAAATTCCCCCATAATTATGTTAATATTTCCCATTAGAATCCTTTATATTTATATTAATTTTCACCTAAAATCTGTTGCGTCCGGGTGCATGTTGACAAGGATACGAGTTCGTAAAATTTTAAATTTTTACGTGCAGCGGAAGAATTTGCATAAAATAATTTCCTAAATTATTTTAACTTCGTATCTAGCATGCAACCTTATAGTGTGTTGACATAATCATAAAATAAAACTTTGCGGAAAAGTAAACTAATTTACATTATACCTCTCGTAACTCGAAGTAAGGGACGAGATCCAACTGTAGCGTCCCTTGGAAGCTCCGCCTCTATTCGCGTCCACGCCGAGTTCTCTTCGGGATGACTTCGCAAAGTCACGAGTTTTGCGCCGACGAGAACTACTAGATTCTCTATAGGCACAACAAGAAAGATCAAGAGAGGAAAGGGAAACTAACCACCAAGAAAACGGAATCGAATTCCGGGAAGAGAGGAGTCGCTATCCGCTTCTTCTTCTTCTTGTTTCGTTTCTCCTTCTTCTTGAAGCTCACGGCAACCTTGCTTGGTGTTGATAGGGTGCGCCAGCCCTAGCAAGGAAGGTGGGAGCCGGCCCTAATTCTCCAAGAAGGGCACCGACCCTTTGGTTCCTTTATATAGTAGCAACTCCTTTGCTAAGTCTCCCTCTTAACGGAATTAGTTATAAGAAATTTATCTTATAAATTCTCTTATTAATTATTCCGTTTAAGCCGAGTCTTATTATAACTAATTTATAATAAAATAAATTCTTCTTCTCTTTAAATTATGGAATAAATTTTATAAGAAATTTATAAACTTTCTTATTATGGAAAAATCAATTCATAATTGATTTTATAAAATTAAAATAAACCAATTCATGGATTATTTTAACTTCCATAAAAAGAATAAATTTCTACAAATTTATTTATATAAATTTCTTTATACAAATTTATTTATCCATAATTTATAAAATAAATCACACTAGATTTATTTTATTAATTAAACCAATTAAATTGGTTTTTCTCCCTTTAATGGCCGGCCAATACCAAGAGGGTGGACACCCTCTTTGGACGGCCAAAAACAACCCGAACCGGTCGCGAATTAAACCCATTTAATTCGCTCAAAAAGCCTTCAAAAGACTTAGCCATTTTTAGCTTCCATTGCGCCTCTGATTAACTCAGATTCGACTTATTTCTCTTGATCGGAAAATCTAATTTTCAACTCGTTTTAAATCCCTCGGATTACTCGTAGTGTGTGTGACTAAATAGGCTTTCGATTTATGTTGGCCGTCTATAATCAACCAATTATAGAACGATCATGAGTGGTACCTAGTAGTACATCATGATCCCCAATTAATCGAAAGATCAACGGTTTGACCTCAGAAGAAATTATTCTGAAACCCTTCAGCAGCTCTAATGAGTCATGTCTCATTCCCTTCACCACCTTATACCCACTTGGTTTAGGACACGATCTATGGTGTCAGTCCCCACTAGGCTGATTACGACACACCTAGCCCAAGTAGTGTCTTTCTCGTCCTTTGGATTTCTAATTACTCTCATGTATTTAAGAGACTCGCACTCTAAACATGATATACTCTGGCCAGAGGTTTTGAGTAACAATCCGACGATAGGCTTGGGTATACAACTCCTCGCAAGGAGTGGTGAATCCTTTGTAGGCTGTTCAAACATCTTCGGGCACCTCGGCTTATACCCAATCATCCTGGGTTCACACCTCCTTGGAGATGCTTGCTTAAGATGTTAAAGTATAAGTCTCCATGACCAAGATGACTTGAACACCGCAAGTCAAAGGAACATCGCACTTAAGCCGCAGTAAGAACTTCATTGACATATCTACATGTAGATTCCCATATGAAGTCTTACAGCTAGTCACTCCAATGAACTAGTTCCCTTAACTAGCATCCATGTTTATCTCCGGACATCCCAATGTCACCAGCCAGTGAAAATCAGCTGATTAGAGAATAACCCATGCTAGTCTCAACAGAATTGATAGTGTCCGTTTTTATCAATTCATCGACTAGGGATAATTTCAATACTTCACAATTGCACATTAGAGATAATCACTAGTTGTGATCCCATCACAAATTCTCTTATGCTGTGAGTTGTATTGCGGACATTCAGTAGATGAGTTTAAGATCCCAATCAAATACACAAAACATGTATACTCAAATAGTGAATTATCATTTATTAATATAAATGTTTACACCATAAGGCGATTGCCTTAGGACACTTCTCTCATATCACTAACAAAATCCACCAATAATTTTGGTACTAAAAAGCCCATATAAGGCCCAATAGTGCCCTTTTTCCCAATTTAAATGAGAAAACATGGATTTTCTAGGCCAAAGTTCGCATTAATATTTCTAGGTTCCTTGGAAAATTATCTAGACATGCTTAATATTTTAAGGAAATATTAAGAGAATTTTTCGGGTCGTTACAACATCATGATCCCCAATTAATCGAAAGATCAACGGTTGACCTCAGAAACAATTCTGAAACCCTTCAGCAGCTATAATGAATCGTGCCCCATTCCCTTCACCATCTTATACCCACTTGGTTCAGGACATGGTCTATGTGTGTCAGTCCCCACTAGGCTGACTACGTCACACTTAGCCCAAGTAACGTTTTCTCGTCCTACGGATTCTAATTACTCTCATGTATTTAAGAGATTCATACTCTGAACATGTCATGCTCTGGCCAGAGGCTTCGAGTAACAATCCGACGATAGGCCTTGGGTATACATCTCCTCGCAAGGAGTGGTGAATCCTTTGTAGGCTGTTTAAACATCTTCGGGCACTTCGGCTTATACCCAATCGTCCTGGGTCCACACCTCCTTGGAGATGCTTGCTTAAGATGTCAATGTATAAGTCTCCATGACCAAGATGACTTGAACACCGCAAGTTAAAGGAACATCGCACTTAAGCTGCAGTAAGAACTTCATTGACATATTTATATGTAGACTACCATATGAAGTTTTACAGCCAGTCACTCCAATGAACTAGTTCCCTTAACTAGCATTCATGTTTATCTCCGGACATCCCAATGTCACCAGCCAGTGAAAATCAGCTGATTAGAGAATAACTCATGCTAGTCTCAACAGAATTGATAGTGTCCGTATTTATCAATTCATCGACTAGGGACAATTTCAATACTTCACAATTGCACATGTAGAGATAATCACTAGTTGTCAATTCATCACAAATTCTCTCATGCTGTGAATTGTATTGCGGACATTCAGTAAATGAGTTTAAGATCTCAATCAAATACATAAACATGTATACTCAAATAGTGAATATTCATTTATTAAAATAAATGATTACAATCATAAGGCGATTGCCTTAGGACACTTTTCTCATATCACTAACTAGGAGCACCGATGGCAGGATTGAAAGGACAACCCCTTACCTTCACCAGAGAGGAACTTGACCGCCTAGTGGCAAACGCCATTAAGGAAGCCCTGGAGCAGCACCAAGTTGAACAGGCGGCCCAGCTACCAGGGGGTCCGACGGGGGAGGAGTTCCCAGAGTCTCCGCCTCGCACTCCCGAAGATCTGTCACCCCGGTGGGGCGGTAGGACGGGGCAGCCCAGGGCCCTTAGAGAGAATCCCCTGGAGATATTCGGTGGCCTCCAATGCTCAGAGGCACGAAGAGGGACCGGGGAAGAGGGATGGACTCAAGGTCTCGCAGAACACTCCCTCTACCCCTTTTTCGTCCGAGATTGTCGAGGACCCCATGCCGAAGCAGTTCTGTGGGCCGGGGATACCTGAGTATGATGGGAAGATGGATCCGGAGGATCATGTCTATAAATTTGAGAATGCGGCACTTCTACACCAGAATACTGACGGGTGAAGTGCCGGGTGTTCTTGAACACTTTGTCTGGAGCAGCTCAGCGGTGGTTCCAGAGGTTGCCACAAGGTTCCATCAACTCCTTTGCAAAGTTCATGACAGCATTCCTCCATCATTTCGCGAGTAGCCGACGCTACCAGAAGGCAACACTTAACTTGTTCACTCTCAAGCAAAAGCCTAAGGAACTGTTCAAGGAGTACATACAGAGGTTCAACCAGGTGGCGCAGGACGTACCCAGTGCGACATCGGAGATACTCGTCAGTGCTTGCACCCAAGGGCTCGTTGAAGGAGACTTCTTCTGGTCCTTGGTACGGAAGCCTCCCGCCAGCTTTGACGATTTGCTGAGACGCTCCGTTAAGCATGTCAATGTAGAAGAAGTACAACATGACCGGCGCAAGGATCCAGTCGGAGCTCCTCCTTCGACAGCCCCACGGTCAGATAGAAGGGAGCCCCCGGCTCCGACGCGGGGAAAAGACCTTCCGCCCGGGAGGGATCAATGGACTGGCAGGTGTCGCTTGGTGGAGACGGTAGACACCGAGCAGTCGGAGTCATTACCAAAGTACTGTAGTATCATGGCAGTTCAACTCACTCCATGGAGAGTGTCATGCCTTGAAAAAGAAGTTCAGTGAGGAAGCAGATATCAAACCTCGAAGAAAATGGAACAAGTCAGGGTATCACCGAAGGTCGCCAAGGCGAAGCTTTTTTCCATCGACGACTGTTAGTAGGAGCCCTAGAGCCAATTATGTGATGATTGACTAGGGACTTTTTGTATCATATTCTATTATTAATAAAGACATGTTTGGTTATTATACTTACTTTGTATTTGTGCCAAATAACAAAGTATAATAATGTCCATGAGTAGTAGGTTCATATCTACATTATATCGATTGGTTGAATTGATAGTGAGATAATGTAGAGAACACTTCACAAAACCATTCCTAGTCAAGTATTAATATTCAAGGACAATATTAATGCATAGAGACTAGCATGTAGGTCAACTGATGACTTGAGCTCACAAGTCATGGATATGTGATATCAAGTTGACACATGAGTATACATTGGAGAATGTGTACTGAATTGACCCGCCATGAGAAAGTTTCATAGATTGTCATATAAGTGTTATAAACTTTCTCATGTGACTATTAGTATGAATAGTCCTTAGACCTGAAGTCACTACGGTTCCCTACATAAGGAGTTATGTACTTTGGTATCGTCAAACGTCACCCGTAATAGGGTGGATTATAAAGGCGATCACTGGGTATGTAATGAATTAGCGCGACAAAGGTATTCCTATAAGATAGGAATTGTAGATCACTTTGTATGAGTTTTTGTTTCGCATGGATCGCTCAAGAGATCTTATTTTCGCTGCGATTTTAAATATTTTTACCTATAGATCCCTACAGTGGTATCAGAGCCACTTGCGAAAGATCGTATAAAGTTTAGAAAACTTTTATATGCGATATAGAAGTAGGATATAATTTTATTATAGATTGTATAATGTATGAGCATTTGTTGAGATATAAAAGTTTGTGTTAATAAAACTAAAAGTCTATAGCATCATCATATGAAATATGAAAGTGTGCTATGATGCGAATGCACTCGACAAATTTTATAACCTATGATTTCAGCTCATGAGCATTTTTACAATCATAATAAAAATTGATGTCCTAAATCTATTGTATGTGATTGATGACATGGTGCATGGTTATGGCCTTAACCCCAATATGATTGGATGAATATGTGTGTGTGTGCATGTTGTAATTCCTAATACGGCCTGCGTGTCGTGCCTTATCTCTATTTTTCTAGTTGTAAAAATAGATTTAGACTCGAATGTAACTCGAGTTTTCCTAAATTGTAATGTACAAAATGAGGAGTGGAGTGTCCATTGAAGAATGAAGTTACAAGAAGGATGCCGATGACACATGACGACCAAAGGATGCACTTGAAGAAGATGTTATCCCTAGGTTGACCATCGATCCTCTCATTGGCTTAACAAGATCGTAGTATATGGGCCATAACCATGTCACGTTTTATCGCTTATATATTGATATATGCAATGTGTGTAAGTGATGTATGATTAGATAAATAGTTAACTCAATTAAGTCAACTCGATATGCCTACCAATGTTTGATACTCATAAACTACCTCGATCATTTGTTGTTGGGTTTGCCAAAGCAAAGTGACGTATTTTATCTTGGTAGAGTGCGAGAGGACAATTGTGATGTCCCGCTATCAAACTTTGGGTGAGACTTAACTAAGTCCCCTCAATTAGATTGAGAAACTTAGAGGCATATCCCAAAAGTTGGGGAAATTGTGTAAGAGAACAATTATTCCATGTCTTGGGCGATTAGCCAAAGCTAACTCAAGATGATGTGTAATGTGGATCTTGACCCTTTGTTTCAAAGAGTTGCAAGAAATGTAATTAGTAAAATGTTACCTACCTAATTATACCAAGACTTGGGCGATTAGCCAAAGCTAACTCAAGATGAAGTATAATATGGATCTTGTCCCACATGAATAATGATTGCTATTTGGTTTGGAGCTAGTAGTGTTGGTAAATTGAGTTTGCCTACATCCATGACTAGCCCCAACCAAAGCTCTACGATTCAGTGGGAGCATCATTTAATTAAAAGCCTAATTAAATGAATTAGATATGATACTTATTTCTGCATAATTTTACTGTTGTAGATCATCATGTCATCTAACACGTCAAATACTCTCTCTCTGCGATCCGTCCTTGAGAAGGACAAGCTCAACGGAGCTAATTTCCTGGACTGGTATAGAAACTTGAGGATAATCCTCAAACAAGAATGTAAACTGTACGTCCTAGAGCAATCTCTTCCAGAAGCACCCGCTGCTACCGCTACCCGTGCCGAAAAGGATGCTTACAAGAAGCATCAGGATGATGCACTTGATGTATCATGCCTTATGCTTGCCACCATGAACCTTGAGCTTCAGAAGCAATATGAGAACATGAATGCACATGAGATGGTTGAGCATCTAAAGCAACTATGTCAAGGGCAAGCAAGGCACGAGCGGTTTGAGGTGTCTAAAGCCCTATTTGCATGCAAGATGCAAGAAGGAACTCCTGTAGGAACTCACGTACTCAAGATGATTGGGTATGTCGAGAACCTTGAAAGACTAGGATTTCCACTGGGCCAAGAATTGGCAACGGACCTTATCCTGCAATCATTGCTGGAGGGGTATAATCAATTTGTCATGAACTACAACATGAATGAAATTGACAAGCCTTTGCCTGAGATGCTCAGCATGTTAAGAACTGCTGAACCTAATCTCAAGAAAACCAAAACCAACAATGTACTGATGGTACAAAAGGGCAAAGGCAAATGGAAACCTAAAGGCAAGGGTAAGACCCAAGCCAAAGGCAAGGCCAACTCTACTACATCCAAGGCTAAAGATAAGGTGCCTAAAGAAGGGACCTGCTTCTACTGTGGTGAGACCGGACATTAGAAGAGGAACTGCAAACATTACCTAGAGGAAGTAAAGAAGAAAAGAAGTGAGACTTCTGCTTCAGGTATTTTTGTTATAGAAGTCAATCTATCTATCTCTTCTTCTTGGGTATTAGATACCAGATGCGCGTCTCACATTTGTACTAATATGCAAGGCCTTCAAAGAGCTAGATCATTGACAAAGGACAAAGTGGACCTACGAGTAGGCAATGGAGCAAGAGTCGCTGCCATAGCTGTAGGAACTTATTTCTTGTCTTTGCCCACTAGGCTTATCTTATAACTAGAGAAGTGCTTTTATGTACCTGCATTGACTATGAACATAATTTCAGTATCTTGTTTGGACAAGAAAGGCTTTTTATTTATCATAAAAGATAAATGTTGTTCTATAATGTTAAATGACATGTTCTATTGTAATGCACCACTTATGAATGGACTCTATGTTCTAGACCTTGAGAACCCAATCTATAACATAAATACCAAACGGTTCAAACCCAATGATACGAACCAAACATATCTCTGGCATTGTCGCTTAGGACATATAAATGAGAGTCGTATATCCCAGCTCCATAAGGATGGATTACTGGACTCATTTGATTTTGAATCATATGAGACATGTGAATCTTGTCTTCTAGGCAAGATGACCAAGACTCCATTTAGTGGACACGGCGAAAGAGTGACAGACTTGTTAGGACTCATACATACTGATGTATGTGGACCTTTCAATGTCGCAGCTAGAGGAGGCTATCAGTACTTCATCACTTTCACTAATGATGTCAGTAGATACGACTATGTGTATCTCATGAAACACAAGTCGGAATCCTTTGAAAACTTCAAAGAATTCAAAAGTGAAGTACAAAACCAACTTGGCAAGAGTATTAAGATGCTTCGATCAGATCGAGGTGGTGAATACCTTAGCCAAGAGTTTCATGACCATCTAGCAGAGTGTGGGATCATATCCCAACTCACTCCACCTGGAACACCACAATGGAATGGTGTGTCCGAGCGGAGAAATCGTACTCTATTAGATATGGTACGATCGATGATGAGTCAGACAGACCTTCCTACTTCTATCTGGGAATTCGCTCTAGAGACGGCTCTTTTCACACTTAACCGAGTTCCATCAAAGGCCGTCACAAAGACACCATATACGATATGGACTGGGAAGAGTCCCACAATGCCTTTTATGAAGATTTGGGGTTGTGAGGCTTACGTTCGACGTCAAGTCTCAGATAAACTAGGACCCAAATCTGATAAGTGCTATTTTGTAGGATATCCCAAGGAAACAAAGGGATATTACTTTTACAATCCCACACTAGGCAAAGTGTTTGTCGCTAGAAATGGTGTTTTTCTAGAAAAGGAGTTTATTTCTAGAAGAACTAGTGGGAGTAAAATCCATCTTGAAGAAGTTCAAGATGCAGATAGTACTGAGGCCTTAATGGACATTGAACAAGCACCACAAGATGTTGTGGATCATGAGATTGTTGCACAAGAAGTTGTGGAACAACAAGCTGTTCAAGTAGTCCAACCTCTTCGCAGATCTGATAGGATACGTCGTCAGCCTGAGAGATACACATTTCTCTTGTCTGACCATGATGACCTTACACTCATTGAGTTGGATGAGCCTACATCCTATCAAGAAGCTGTGATGAGCCCAGATTCTGAGAAATGGCTAGAGGCCATGAGATCCAAAATGAAATCCATGCACACTAACCAAGTATGGACTTTGGTTGATCCACCTGAGGGGATTAAACCCATTGGGTGTAAGTGGGTCTTTAGAAGAAAGACTGACATGGATGGTCGCATGCATACCTATAAAGGGCGATTGGTAGCTAAAGCTTTCAAACAAATTCATGGTATCGACTATGATGAAACCTTTTCACCAGTGGCGATGCTTAAGTCTATTCGGGTCATGCTTGCTATTGCAGCTTACCATGACTACGAGATCTGGCTGATGGATGTCAAAACCGCATTCCTAAATGAGAATTTACTCGAGGATATGTACATGACATAACCTGAGGGTTTTGTAGATCCAGAGCATGCTGGAAAGGTATGTAAATTGCAAAGGTCCATTTATGGGCTAAAGCAAGCTTCTCGAAGCTGGAATCTTCGATTCGATGATGCAATCAAAGCGTTTGGTTTCATCAAGAATGAAGATGAACCCTGTGTCTACAAGAGGGTTAGTGGGAGCACAATTATCTTCCTAATCTTGTATGTGGATGACATACTCCTCATTGGGAATAATATCCCTTCACTACAGTCTGTGAAGACGTGGCTAGGGAATTATTTCTCAATGAAAGACTTAGGTGAAGCAGCCTATATCTTAGGCATCAAGATCTATAGAGATAGATCTAAGAAATTGCTTGGCTTAAGTCAGAGTACATATATTGACAAGGTGCTTAATCGTTTTGTCATGCAGGGATTTCTGCCAATGTCACATGGTGTGAGTCTTTCGAAGACTCAAGGTCCCTCTTGTAAGGAGGAGAGAGACCGTATGGATCAGATCCCTAATTCATCCGCTATAGGGTCTATCATGTACGCCATGCTTTGTACTCGTCCAGATTTCTTGTATGCTTTGAGCATGACGAGCAGGTACCAGTCAGATCCAGGTGAAAGTCACTGGACAGCTGTCAAGAATATTCTTAAGTACTAACAAAGGATGAAAGAATATTTCTTGATATTTGGAGGCAATAAGGAGCTAGCTGTAAAGGGTTACAGTGACGTAAGCTTCCAAACAGATAGGGATGATTCTAGATCGCAGTCAGGGTATGTATTTTGCCTGAATGGTGGCGCTGTGAGCTGGAAGGGTTTAAAGCAGGACACAGTCACAGATTCTACAACAGAGGCTGAGTATATTGTCACATCTTAGGCGGCAAAAGAGGCTGTTTGGATTCAGAAGTTCATTACAGAGCTTGGTGTAGTTCCTAGCATTGTGGACCCGATAGACCTTGTTGGGACCGGGTGCATGTTGACATGGATGCGGGTTCGTAATTTTAAAATTAATTACGTGCAGCGGAAGATTTAGCATAAATAATTTCCCAAATTATTTAACCACACATCTAAGCATGCAACCTTATGTTGTGTAGACATGATCATATATTTAAAATTTTGCAGAAACGTAAACTAATTTACTTGTTACCTCGCGTAACTCGAAGAAAGGGATGAGATCCAATCGTAAGCGTCCCTCGGAAGCTCCGCCTCTATTCACGTCCACGCCGAGTATCTTCGGGATGACTTCGCAAAGCCACGAGTTTCGTGTTCTCGAGAACTACTAGATTCTCCGAGAACGCGACAAAAAACCAAGAGAGAAGTAATCACATCGGAAAAACTCACCACCAAGGTTGGCCGGAATCACAATTCCGGTGAGAAGGAGGAAGATAACTTGCGCCCAATCCCAAGGTGATGATGGCCGGAGAGGAAGATCGACCCAACGGAAGAACTTCGTCGCCTCGGTTCTTCTCCTTGTGCTCACGGCAAGAAGAAAGGGGGAGAGGCTTGTGGTCGGCCAAGAGGAAGAAGGGAGGAGAGGAAGAGAGCCCAAGCAAGAATACTTAGATTATTTCGAATGAATTCCAAGCCTTGCCTTGGGTCCTTTATATAGTGACCTCTCAACCGCCAAGTCTCTTTTTTCTGCTGGAATAAATTTTCATAAGAAATTTATCATATAAATTTTCTATGACTTATTCCATCATGCCAAGTCTTGATTTTATATCATGGTTAAAATCATATTTTAATTCATGATAAAAATCAACCAAGTCTCTTTTTTCTTATGGAATAAATTTTCATAAGATATTTATCATATAAATTTCTTTATCATGGTAAATCAATCCATGATTGATTTTATAAAATAAAATAAACCAATCCATGGTTCATTTTAATTTCCATGAAAAATAAATTTCTTTATATAAATTTCTTTATCATGGTAAATCAATCCATGATTGAGTTGATAAAATAAAATAATCCAATCCATGGTTCATTTTAATTTCCATGAAAAATAAATTTTATATAAATTTTTTTATATAAATTTCTTTATCATGGTAAATCAATTCATGATTGATTTTATAAAATAAAATAAACCAATCCATGGTTCATTTTAATTTCCATGAAAAATAAACCAAACCTTGGTTTATATAAAAATATATATCATCCATAATTTTATAAAACAAACCACACTTGATTTATTTTATAAATTGAACCAAACAATTTGGTTCCCTCCCTTTGTTGTGGCCGGCCAAGCAAAGAGGGTGGGGACCCTCATTGGCCGGCCTATCCAGGCCACGCCCCAATGAATTAAACTGATTTAATTCATCTATTACGTCTTCAAAAGACTTAGCCATTTTACGCTTCCGATGCGTCTCTGAAAAATTCAGATTCGACTTATCGTTTGGCTCAACCAAACCCAATCTCTCTTGATTGGAAAATCCAATTTTCAACTCGTTTTAAATCGCTCGGATTACTCGTAGTGCGTGTGACTAAATAGGCTTTCGATTTATGTTGGCCGTCTATAATTAACCAATTATAGAACGATCATGAGTGGCACCTAGTAGTACATCATGATCCCCAATTAATCGAAAGATCAACGGTTGACCTCAGAAACAATTCTAAAACACTTCAGCAGCTATAATGAATCGTGTCCCATTCCCTTCACCATCTTATACTCACTTGGTTCAGGACATGGTCTATGTGTGTCAGTCCCCACTAGGCTGACTACATCACACCTAGCCCAAGTAACGTTTTCTCGTCCTACGGATTCTAATTACTCTCATGTATCTAAGAGATTCATACTCTGAACATGTCATGCTCTGGCCAGAGGCTTCGAGTAACAATCCGAAGATAGGCCTTGGGCATACATCTCCTCGCAAGGAGTGATGAATCCTTTGTAGGCTGTTCAAACATCTTCGGGCACTTCGGCTTATACCCAATCACCCCGGGTCCACACCTCCTTGGAGATGCTTGCTTAAGATGTCAAAGTATAAGTCTCCATGACCAAGATGACTTGAACACCGCAAGTCAAAGGAACATCGCACTTAAGCTGCAGTAAGAACTTCATTGACATATCTATATATAGACTACCATATGAAGTTTTACAGCCAGTCACTCCAATGAACTAGTTCCCTTAACTAGCATTCATGTTTATCTCTGGACATCCCAATATCACCAGCCAGTGAGAATCAGCTGATTAGAGAATAACCCATGCTAGCCAGTGAGAATCACCATTATGTTGTGGTGTATATGGCGGAGTCCATTGAGACAATATCCTATTGTCCCTAAGATAATCTTGAAACTCTTGACTTAAGTATTCACCACCCCGATCGGATCGAAGTATCTTAATACTTTTGCCAAGCTGTTTCTCTACTTCACTTCTGAACTATTTGAATTTCTCGAAAGCTTCAGATTTGTGTTTCATTAAGAACACATACTCAAATCGTGAGTGATCATCGATAAAGGTAATAAAGTAGCTATAGCCTCCTTGTGCAAGAGTTGACATTGGTCCACATACATCAGTATGTATTAGACCAAGCAATTCTCCCACTAGTTTACCTTTTCCGAAAAAGGGTAATTTGGCCATCTTGCCTTTTAGGCATGATTCGCATGTATCAAATGAACCGGGTTCAAATGATTCCAGAATTCCACATCGGTGTAATTTGGTCATGCGTTTCTTGCTTATATGGCCAAGACGACAATGCTACATATAGGATTCTATTTGATTATCTATTCGAGCACGTTTGTTGCTAACTTCGATATTAAAAATGTCACCGGATAAATCTAACGTGTAGATACCATTGCATAAAGTTCCGGTCCCATAAAGAACACCATTTAAAGTTATGTAACAGTAATTGTTACTAAAAGTTAAATGGTAACCCTTTTCATTCAAGCATGAAATAGATACAATGTTCTTTATTAACGAAGGAACAAAATAACAATTATCCAATTCTAAGACAAGTCCAGTAGGGAGCTTTAGCAAATATGTTCCGATGGCAATAGCAGCAATCTTTGCTCCATTTCTAACTTGCAAATTCGCTTCTCCCTTGACGAGTCTTCTTCTATTCCTTAGCCCCTGTATATCATTACATATATGTGAGCTACACCCAGTATCAAGTACCCAGGTGTACGAGGAAATAGAGTGACATTCAATAACGAAGATGCCTGAAGAGGATGGGGCATCGGATGCCTTCTTCTTCAAGGACTCAAGATAAACCTTACAGTTTCTTCGCTAGTGGCCCTCCTTGCCACAATGATGGCAAGTGCCTTTTGGTGCTTTTTCAATCCTTTTGTCCTTAGTTAACTTATTGGTTTCCAAAATGGAACGCAAATTCAGAGAAGACATGATCAAGTGATTATCCTAGAAATACAAATTGAGGTTATGTGATGAGAATGATAAAGAATGCATCAATATACATTCATTAAATCCTATTTATTTTTTGAATTGAATAACCCTTTTTATCAATTCGGGAGATCGTAGGAACATCTCCAAATAGGTTGATATCCATCCATAGATAAGAACAACCATGGCTGGGGCCATCAAGTTATTCTTAGCTATGAAGGTAGGTAATTATACCGATTACATATTACATATATGTAACTATCACATTATGCTATCAACTAATTGAATGTTTGCATAAATCATTGGGTTGTTAACTCATTAACAAGTATGCAACAATATACATAGCACCCAACTGCACCTCTCTTTACATCAACCTTGGCTGTGGCACATCAAATCGATGCTCCAAGCTTAAGGCTGACCCATTAATCAAGAAATAGTTTTAATATGGTTGGATCTCATTCAACCGTTTAGTCAGGCTTGGATGTGTCCAACAACCAAAACTAAGGATTGACCTCTGACTCCAACTATATTAATCATAAACTAATTCCATGGTTTGAACATGTCGAGGTTCAAGCCGGGCATGGATGTGTCCATCAACCCAAACGAGAAACAAAACTCCGGTTCTAACCATATTAATGGAAGGTGTTGGCCTTAATATTTTGTAAGGGGTATTGGATCTCATCCTTTTCTTTTAAGCAAATTCATGACATATAATTATGTCATGTTCTAACGATTTCCTTAATAAAGTATGCATGTGACTTAATTTATCAAGTCCCATTAATTGAATTAGGAACCGGATTTCCTAATTCTAATTTCACACTTTATTCAAGGAATTGTTTTGGGAAACAATTCCCTAAATTGTCATAATCAATTTCGGAAATAATATGTTTAAGACTTTGATTTCTCTAAATCAAATCTTATTAAATTAAGAGACAGATTCTCTTAATTCAACCACATATTATTTTCATGAAAATCTTATTTAAGGAAATATACTCTATAGGAAACAATTTTCCTAATTAATTTTGGAGACAATAATATGTAAGAGCATCACCTCATAAATCAAATAAGGAAATTATCGTTTGAGAATCACCTCAAAAATTTTCAAGATTTGATCACATATTTTATTTATGAAAAATTAATATCAATAAATAACTTAATTTGGAAGTCTCCCCGACGCTCAATCCAAAATAAGAATTTATTGATAATATAATTTGGACGGCTCTCCGAGGCTCAATCCAAATTAAACATTTGACAATTTAAATTCAATTTAGGAAATTTATTTATAACAACTAACTTTAAATTCGACGGCTCCCCGAGGCTCAATCCAAAATAAAGAATTTTGTAAATAATTTAATTTCCAATTATAAATTCAAATGCCAATTAATATTCCCATAATTTGTCTAGACTTTCTTGAAAGAAAGTGCCCAAAATTGCGAGCTTTCCATAAATGGAAAGTTTCCAAAAATAAAAAATTTTCAGAATAATTGTAAGTTTCTGGTACAAAGAAAACTTACATATTTCCAAAATTGGAAAATTTCCAAAATTGGAAAGTTTCCAAAAATGAAAAGTTTTCACAATTATCATAAAATTTCAGAAACAGGGATATTTCAAAAGTTTGCGAAATTTTATGAGGATTTCCAAACTTTGAAATTCCTAAATCTAAGATTTACCATAATTGGAAAGTTTCCATAATTGAAAATTTTTCCAAAATTGAGATCATGACAAAGTTTTCTGCAAAACAATTATACGATTATGTCGAACACTAACCTTGCTCTGATACCACTGTTGGGACCGGGTGCATGTTGACATAGATGCGGGTTCGTAATTTTAAAATTAATTACGTGCAGCGGAAGGTTTAGCATAAATAATTTCTCAAATTATTTAACCACACATCTAAGCATGCAACCTTATGTTGTGTAGACATGATCATATATTTAAAATTTTGCAAAAACGTAAACTAATTTACTTGTTACCTCGCATAACTCGAAGAAAGGGATGAGATCCAATCGTAAGCGTCCCTCGGAAGCTCCGCCTCTATTCGCGTCCACGCCGAGTATCTTCGGGATGACTTCGCAAAGCCACGAGTTTTGTGTTCTCGAGAACTACTAGATTCTCTGAGAACACGACAAAAAACCAAGAGAGAAGTAATCACATCGGAAAAACTCACCACCAAGGTTGGCCGGAATCACAATTCCAGCGAGAAAGAGAAAGATGACTTGCGCCCAATCCCAAGGTGATGATGGTCGGAGAGGAAGATCGTCCCAACGGAAGAACATTGTCGCCTCGGTGCTTCTCCTTGTGCTCACGGCAAGAAGAAAGGGGGAGAGGCTGTGGCCGGCCAAGAGGAAGAAGGGAGGAGAGGGAGAGAGCCCAAGCAAGAATACTTGGATTATTTCGAATGAATTCCAAGCCTTGCCTTGGGTCCTTTATATAGTGGCCTCTCAACCGCCAAGTCTCTTTTTTCTTATGGAATAAATTTTCATAAGAAATTTATCATATAAATTTTCTATGACTTATTCCATCATGCCAAGTCTTGATTTTATATCATGGTTAAAATCATATTTTAATTCATGATAAAAATCAACCAAGTCTCTTTTTTCTTATGGAATAAATTTTCATAAGAAATTTATCATATAAATTTCTTTATATAAATTTCTTTATCATGGTAAATCAATCCATGATTGATTTTATAAAATAAAATAAACAATCCATGGTTCATTTTAATTTCCATGAAAATAAATTCTTATATAAATTTCTTTATCATGGTAAATCAATCCATGATTGATTTAATAAAATAAACCAATCCATGGTTCATTTTAATTTCCATGAAAAATAAATTTTATATAAATTTCTTTATATAAATTTCTTTATCATGGTAAATCAATCCATGATTGATTTTATAAAATAAAATAAACCAATCCATGGTTCATTTTAATTTCCATGAAAAATAAACCAAACCTTGGTTTATATAAAAATTTATATCATCCATAATTTTATAAAACAAACCACACTTGATTTATTTTATAAATTGAACCAAACAATTTGGTTCCCTCCCTTTGTTGTGGCCGGCCAAGCAAAGAGGGTGGGGACCCTCTTTGGCCGGCCTATCCAGGCCACGCCCCAATGAATTAAACTCATTTAATTCATCTATTAAGTCTTCAAAAGACTTAGCCATTTTACGCTTCCGATGCGTCTCTGAAAAATTCAGATTCGACTTATCGTTTGGCTCAACCAAACCTAATCTCTCTTGATTGGAAAATCCAATTTTCAACTCGTTTTAAATCCCTCGGATTACTCGTAGTGCGTGTGACTAAATAGGCTTTCGATTTATGTTGGCCGTCTATAATTAACCAATTATAGAACGATCATGAGTGGCACCTAGTAGTACATCATGATCCCCAATTAATCGAAAGATCAACGGTTGACCTCAGAAACAATTCTGAAACCCTTCAGCAGCTATAATGAATCGTGCCCCATTCCCTTCACCATCTTATACCCACTTGGTTCAGGACATGGTCTATGTGTGTCAGTCCCCACTAGGCTGACTACGTCACACCTAGCCCAAGTAACGTTTTCTCGTCCTACGGATTCTAATTACTCTCATGTATCTAAGAGATTCATACTCTGAACATGTCATGCTCTGGCCAGAGGCTTCGAGTAACAATCCGACGATAGGCCTTGGGTATACATCTCCTCGCAAGGAGTGGTGAATCCTTTGTAGGCTGTTCAAACATCTTCGGGCACTTCGGCTTATACCCAATCATCCTGGGTCCACACCTCCTTGGAGATGCTTGCTTAAGATGTCAAAGTATAAGTCTCCATGACCAAGATGACTTGAACACCGCAAGTCAAAGGAACATCGCACTTAAGCTGCAGTAAGAACTTCACTGACATATCTATATGTAGACTACCATATGAAGTTTTACAGCCAGTCACTCCAATGAACTAGTTCCCTTAACTAGCATTCATGTTTATCTCCGGACATCCCAATGTCACCAGCCAGTGAGAATCAGCTGATTAGAGAATAACCCATGCTAGTCTCAACAGAATTGATAGTGTCCGTATTTATCAATTCATCGACTAGGGACAATTTCAATACTTCACAATTGCACATGTAGAGATAATCACTAGTTGTGAATTCATCACAAATTCTCTCATGCTGTGAATTGTATTGCGGACATTCAGTAAATGAGTTTAAGATCTCAATCAAATACATAAACATGTATACTCAAATAGTGAATATTCATTTATTAAAATAAATGATTACAATCATAAGGCGATTGCCTTATGACACTTTTCTTATATCACTAACAAACTCCAACTTGGCCTAATGCCAATCGCTACGGTATCCAATACCACAGGCTCTAACATGACCCTCAAACTTGCTTTGAGGCAAGGCCTTAGTTAAATGATCTGCTAAATTCCTTTCAGTGGGAATTTTCTCAATTTGTATATCATTCCTACTTATAATCTCTCTGATCAGATGATAGCTGCGAAGGACATGTTTGGATCGCTGATGAGACCTTGGTTCCTTTGCTTGTGCAATAGCTCCATTGTTGTCGCAATAAACCGGTATTGCTTCATCAATGGTTGGAACCACACCAAGTTCTGAGACAAACTTCTTGATCCAGACTGCTTCCTTTGCTGCTTCCGAAGCTGCAATATATTCCGCTTCCGTGGTAGAATCCGCTACGGTGTCTTGCTTGGAACTCTTCCAACTTATTGCGCCTCCATTCAATATAAATATGTATCCAGACTGAGATTTGGAGTCATCCTTATCTGTCTGGAAACTGGCATCTGTATACCCACGTATTACCATATCACCTTCTCCATATATTAGGAACACATCCTTAGTTCTTCTTAAGTACTTGAGGATTGTCTTGACAGCCGCCCAATGATCCATTCCTGGATCAGACTGGTATCTGCTTGTGACGCTCAGAGCATACGATACATCGGGCCTAGTACATAACATAGCATACATGATAGATCCTATCGCGGATGCATAAGGAATCTTATTCATGCAAATCCTCTCGTCTTCTGTGCGCGGACACATAGACTTCGAAAGGTTGATCCCATGCCTGATGGGAAGGTAACCTTTCTTGGATTCCGACATGCTAAACCTTTTAGCACTCGGTCTATATATGTAGACTGCGAAAGACCAAGCAATCGTTTTGATCTATCTCTATAGATTCTAATCCCAAGGATATAGGTTGCTTCTCCCAGGTCTTTCATGGAGAAAGTTTTGGACAACCAAATTTTAACTGACTGTAAGACTGATATATCGTTTCCTATAAGTAATATGTCATCGACATATAACACTAGGAATACGACTGCACTCCCACTAACCTTCTTGTACACACAAGGTTCGTCAGGATTTTGTGAGAAATCAAACTCTTTGATTGTCTCATCAAAACGGATGTTCCAGCTCCTGGATGCTTGCTTTAGTCCATATATGGATCGTCGAAGCTTGCATACTTTGGTTTTATCAACCGATGTGAAACCTTCAGGTTGTATCATGTATACATCCTCAAGCAGGTTTCCATTAAGGAAAGCTGTTTTCACATCCATTTGCCATATCTCATAATCATAATGAGCTGCTATGGCCAGGAGCATCCGAATGGATTTAAGCATAGCTACTGGCGAATAGGTTTCGTCATAATCAATTCCTTGTTTCTGACGATATCCTTTTGCCACTAATCTAGCCTTAAAGGTAACAACATTACCTTCCATGTCGGTTTTCTTCTTGAAAACCCACTTGCACCCTATGGGCTTAATCCCTTCAGGTGGGTTAACCAAGTCCCATACTTGATTTTCGTACATGGAATCCATTTCCGACTTCATGGCTTCAAGCCATTTATCCCTTTCTGAATTTTCAGAACATCTTCATAACTGATAGGTTCGTCATCGTTAATGAGTAACACGTCGTTCGATTCACTTATGAGAAATCCGTATCTCTCTGGAATATTGCGTGTCCTATCAGACCTACGAAGAAGTGGTGTTGTTTTAGGTTCAACTGATAGCTCATCATTATGAGTTATTGGTTGTGGGTCTAGACTAGGTGTCTCTGTAATGTCTATTGGAGTTTCTTGAACTTCTTCATGTTCAATGCAACTCCCACTGTTTTCTTATAAAAGAAATTCTTTTTCTAGAAATACAGCATGCCTTGAAACAAACACCTTTTGTTCCAAGGGATGATAGATTTGGTAACC
>JAGFNQ010006250.1:75115-126564 GCA_024364735.1 Boesenbergia rotunda | reverse complement strand
ATCGATGACTTGATTGCTCATGTTCTTACACAACACAGCATTAGACACTAATCCAACCACTTCAGTGGAATATGGTACCAGCATTGTCAGCTCACTGGTCCTCAAGATCTACATGAGCACCAATCCCTTCAGTTGCCCAACTCCTTGTTAGTAGGAGCCCTAGAGCCACTTATATGATGATTGACTAGGGATCTTTTATATCATATTCTACCATTAATAAAGGCATGTTTGGTTATTATACTTTATATTTGTGCCAAATAACTAAGTATAATAATGTCCTTAGGTAGTAGGTTCTTATCTACATCATATCGATTGGTTGAATCGATAGTGAGATGATGTAGAGAACACTACACTAAACCATTCCTAGTCAAGCATTAATATTCAAGAACAATATTAATGCATGGAGACTAACATGTAGGTCAATTGATGACTTGAGTTCACAAGTCATGGATATATGATATCAAGTTGGCACATGAGTATACATTAGAGAATGTGTACTGAATTGACCCGCCATGAGAAAGTTTCATAGATTGTCATATGAGTGTATAAACTTTCTCATGTGACTATTAGTATGAATAGTCTTTAGACCCGAAGTCACTACGGTTCCCTACATAAAAAGTTATGTACTTTGGTATCGTCCAACATCACCCGTAATAGGGTGGACTATAAAGGCGATCACTAGGTATGTAATGAATTATGCGGAGGGATGTGAGTGATGTAGATGGGATCTATCCCTCCCATATGACGGGAGTGATATCTGTGTGCCCCTTGATCGAGTAGGACTACTAAAACGCATGACCATGCTCAAATGAGACAATATGAGATATTAAGCTCATTTGTTTGAGTGAGTCTATTCGGGAATCAAGAAATATAAAGATTGATTGAGGATGGCACGATCTATGCCTCATTGGTTAATCTAGATATCGAGGATGGAAGGACAAGGTCATACATTGTCATAGTCACGAAGGTTAAGTCGGATCTCGACTTTCTCGTCACTTGGGTAGCAATAATGCATTGCTAGATGTCGCTCATTGCTTATATGTCTAAAATGGTTTAGACACATTGTCAATGTTACGAGAACCTATTGGGTCACACACTAAGGACACGATGCTTCGAAGATTAATTGACCTTAGTTTGACTACGATTTGATCCGAATTGGATTAATTGAGTTAGACTCAAGTGAATCAAATTGGATTATGGGATTGAGATCTAATTTGAGTTTGACTCATTTAGATTATACTCAACGACATTTGAATGAGATATTAATTCATTAAAATGTTTAATAAATTAATAATAGAGGAAGAAAAGTTTCTCTTCATTGGATGAAAAGAAGTTGAAGAGTCACATGAGAAAATGTGCTCTAAGTGGGTTTTTATTAGCATTAATAGAGGGAAGCTAAAGGGACAAAAACTCTTCATATTCATGGGATGAGTATAAAAGAGTCTTTCTTGTCATTTGGATGAAGAACTTGTCATTTTTCCTTCCCTTCTTTCTCTTGGCCAAAATCCCTCTTCTTCTTGCTTTGTGAATCTCCTCTTGTGGTTAGCATTACAAAAACGATTTTTCTCCGAAGCTTGAGAGATCGTGTTCGTGTGGATACGCATAGAGGCACAGACACTTGAACGTGCAAGAGATCCGGCATACCTCGGACAAGCGGGATAAGCGAAGGGCACGTGCCAAAGATATACATATACGATAGGAATTTGTAAATTAATTTTGTATGAGTTTTCTTTCGCATGGATCGCTCGTGGGATCTATTATTTCCGCTGCGATTGTTAAATATTTTTGCCTATAAATCCCTATAGTGGTATCAGAGCCACTTACGAAAGATCATACAAAGTTTAGAAAAACTTTTATATGTGATATAGAAATAGAACATAATTTTGTTATGGATTGTGTAATGTGAGCATTTGTTGAGATACAAAAGTTTGTGTTGATCAAACTAAAAGTCCATAGCATTATCATATGAATATGAAAGTGTGCTATAGTCCGATTGTACTCAACAAATTTTATAACATATGGTTTTAGCTCATTAGCATTTTACAATCATAATAAAAATTGATGTCCTAAATTTATTGTGTGATTGATGACATGGTGCATGGTTATGACCTTAACCGCAATATGATTGAATGTATATGTGTGTGTGCATGTTGTAATGTAATTCATAATACGGCCTGCGTGTCGTGCCTTATCTCTATTTTTCTAGTTATAAAATAGATTTAGACTCGAATATAACTCGAGTTTTCCTAATTTGTAATGTACAAAATGAGGAGTGAAATGTCCATTGAAGAATGAAGTTACAAGAAGGAAGCTGACGACACATGACGACCAAAGGATGCACTTGGAGAAGATGTTACCCTAGGTTGACCATCGATTTTCTCATTGGCTTGAGAAAATCGTAGTATACGGGTTATAACCATGTCACATTTTACCGCTTATATGTTGAAATATGCAATGTGTGTATGTGATGCATGATTAGATAAACATTTATCTTAATTAAATCAACTCGATATGCCTACCAAAGTTTGGTACTCATAAACTACCTCGATCATTTGTTGTTGGATTTGCCAAAGCAAAACGACACATTTTATCTTGGTAGAGTGCGAGAGGACAATTGTGATGTCCCGCTATTAAACTTTGGTGAGACTTACCTAAGTCACCTCAATTGGATTGAGAAACTTAGAGGCATATCCCAAAAGTTGGGAAAATTGGGTAAGAGAACAATTATATAAAGTCTTGGGCGATTAGCCAAAGCTAACTCAAGATGATGTGTAATGTGGATCTTGACCCTTTGTTTCCAAAAGTTGCATAAGATGTAATTGGTAAAATATTACCTACCTAATTATACTAAATCTTGGACGATTAGCCAAAATTAACTCAAGATGAGGTATAATATGGATCTTGTCCCACATGAATGTAGTCGTTATTTGGTTTGGAACTAGTAGTGTGAGCAAATTGAGTTTGCTTACATCCATGACTAGCCCCTACCAAAGCTCTACAATTCAGTGGGAGTGTCATTTAATTAAAGACCTAATTAAATGATCTATATATGATACTTATTTTTGCATATTTTACTATTATAGATCACCATGTCGTCTAACACATCAAATACTCTTTTTTTGCGATCTGTCCTTGAGAAGAACAAGCTCAACAGAGCTAATTTCCTATACTAGTACAGAAACTTGAGGATCGTCCTCAAAAAAGAACGAAAATTATACGTCCTAGAGCAACCTCTTCCAGAAGCACCTATCACTACCGCCACTCACGTCGAAAAAGATGCTTACAAGAAGCATCAGGATGATGCACTTGATGTATCATGTCTCATGCTTGCCATCATGAACTCTGAGCTTCAGAAGCAACATGAGAACATGGATGCACATGATATGATTGAACACTTAAAACAACTATATCAAGGGCAAGCTAGGCACTAGCGGTTTAAGGTGTCTAAGGCCCTATTTGCATGCAAGATGCAAGAAGGAACTCACGTACTCAAGATGATTGGGTATGTCCAAAACCTGGAAAGACTAGGATTTCCACTGGGTCAAGAAATTAGCCACGGACCTTATTCTGCAATCGTTGCCGGAAGGGCACAATCAATTTGTCATGAACTATAACATGAACGAAATTGACAAGCCATTGCCTGAGATGCTCGACATGTTAAGAACTACTGAACCCAATCTTAAGAAAACCAAGACCAATAATGTACTGATGGTAGAGCAGGGCAAAGGCAAATGGAAGCCTAAGGGCAAGGGTAACACCCAAGCCAAAGGCAAGGCCAACTCTACTGCACTGAAGGCCGAAGGCGAGGTGCCTAAGGAAGGGACCTGCTTCCACTGTGGTGAGACCGGACATTGGAAGCGGAATTGCAAACTCTACTTAGAGGAAGTAAAGAAGAAAGAAAGTGAGACTTTTGCCTCAGATATTTTGTTATAGAAGTTAATCTATCTATTTCCTCTTCTTGAGTATTAGATACCGGTTGTGCATCTCACATTTGTACTAATGTGCAGGGCCTTCGAAGAGCTGGATCGTTGACAAAGGGCGAAGTGGACCTACGAGTAGGCAATGGTACAAGAGTTGCTACTATAACTGTAAGAACATATTCCTTGTCTTTGCCAACTGGGCTTATCTTAGAACTAGAGGAGTGCTTTTATGTACCTGCACTAACTAAGAACATAATTTCTGTATCTTGTTTGGACAAGAAAGACTTTTCATTTAGTGATGTATGTGGCCCATTCAATGTCGCAGCTAGAGGAGGCTATCAGTACTTCATCACTTTCACTGATGATGTCAATAAATACGGTTATGTGTATCTCATGAAACACAAGTCGGAATCCTTTGAAAAGTTCAAAGAATTCAAGAGTGAAGTACAAAACCAACTTGGCAAGAGTATTAAGATGCTTTGATCAGATCGAGGTGGTGAATACCTTAGCCAAGAGTTTCGTGACCATCTAGCAGAGTGTGGGATCATATCCCAACTCAATCCACCTGGAACATACAATGGAATGGTGTGTCCGAGCGGAGAAATCGTACTCTATTAGATATGGTATGATCGATGATGAGTCAGACAAATCTTCCTACTTCCTTCAAGGGATTCGCTCTAGAGATGACTCTTTTCACACTTAACCAAGCTCCATCAAAGGTCGTTATAAAGACACCATATACGATATGGACTGGGAAGAGTCCCACGATGTCTTTTATGAGGATTTGGGGTTGTGAGGCTTACGTTCGATGTCAAGTCTCAGATAAACTTGGACCCAAATCTGATAAGTGTTATTTATAGGATATCCCAAGGAAACGAAGGGATATTACTTCTACAATCCCACACTAGGCAAAGTGCTTGTCGCTAGAAATGATATTTTTCTCGAAAGAGAGTTTATTTTTAGAAGAAATAGTGGGAGTAAAATCCATCTTGAAGAAGTTCAAGATACAGATAGTACTGAGGCCTTGATGTATATTGAACAGGCACCACAAAGTGTTGTGGATCATGAGATTGTTGCACAAGAAGTTGTGAAGCAACAACCTGTTCAAGTAGACCAACCTCTTCGCAAATTTAATATGATACGTCGTTAACCTGAGAGATATTCATTTCTCTTGTCTGACCATGATGACGTTACGCTTGTTGAGTTGAACGAGCCTATATCTTATCAAGAAGATATGATGAGCCCAAATTCTGAAAGAAATGGCTAGAGGCCATGAAGTCCGAAATGGAATCCATGTACACTAATCAAGTATGGACTTTGGTTGATCCACCTGAGGGAATTAAACCCATTGGGTGTAAGTGGGTCTTTAAAAGAAAGACTGATATGGATGGTCTTATGCATACCTATAAAGGGTGATTGGTAGCCAAAGGTTTCAAGCAGATTCATGATATTGACTATGATGAAACCTTTTCACCAGTTGCGATGCTTAAATCTATTCGGATCATGCTTAAAGTAGTTTAAACACATTGCCAATGTTACGAGAACCTATTGGGTCACACACTAAGGGCACGATGCTTCAGAGATTAATTGATCTTAGTTTGACTAAGATTTGATCCAAATTGGATTAATTGAGTTAGACTCAAGTGAATCCAATTGGATTATGGGATTGAAATCTAATTTGAGTTTGACTCATTTAGATTAGACTCAACCACATTTGAATGAAATATTAATTCATTAAAATGTTTAATAAATTAACAATAGAGGAAGATGAAAAATTTCTCTTCATTGGATGAAGAGAAGTTGAAGAGCCACATGAGAAAATGTGCTCTAAGTGGGTTTTTATTAGCATTAATGGAGGAAAGCTAAAGGGACAAAAACTCTTCATATTCATGGGATGAGTATAAAAGAGTCTTTCTTATCATTTGGATGAAGAACTTGTCATTTTTCTTCCCTTCCTTCTCTTGGCCAAAATCCCTCTTCTCTCTCTCCTTCTTGCTTTGTGAATCTCCTCTTGTGGCTAGCACCACAAAGGCGATTCTTCTCCGAAGCTTGAGAGATCGTGTTCGTGTGGATACGCATAGAGGCACGGACACTTGAACGTGTAAGAGATCCGACATACCTTGGACAAGCGGGATAAGCGAAAGGCACGTGCCAAAGGTATACCTATACGATAGGAATTTGTAAATTAACTTTGTATGAGTTTTCTTTCGCATGGATCGCTCGTGGGATCTATTATTTCCGCTGCAATTTTTGAATATTTTTGCCTATAGATCCTTACACTCCTCTCCCTTCTTGTCGTAGAAGTTGTCAACCTCTGCAATATGGATATTACCCAGTGTTCTGAAAACCGGACCGGACCGGGCGGTCGGACCGATTGAACCGGGAACCGGCTAGATTTCCGGTCTGAGTTGACTCTGAAAACCGACTACTCAAGAGCCGGATACGAACCGTTCTGAACCGGCCGGGAACCGATGAACCGGACAAACCGGTCAAACCGGCTTGGTTTATTTTATTTTTCATTTTTTTGATTTTCCCCCCTTTTGCAATTTTACTTTTTTACTGAAAATGAAAATTGAAAAATAAAATGTCAAAAACCAAGTTTGCTTTTACCCAAAGTCCCAAACAAACAAACCTGTTGTTTGCTTGCAAGAGAGTCACCGCCGCTAGCCTCTCACCGCGTCGCCCTGCCTCTACCAGCCTCTCCGCGTCGCCCTGCCTCCGCTAGCCTCGCTTCGCGGCCGCTAGCCTCACCCCGTCTCCAGCCTCGTTGTGTCGTCATGCTGGCATATGAAGGCAGCAATATATGACATATTTGGAAGTGTAATTTTGCATGTGTTTTACTAGTGTCCCCTGTTTAAGTGTTTATGGGTGAACAAATGCTATTGTGATATAGTTTATCTTCTAATAAGATTCTTTAATTCGTATTCGGATTTCTTGAATCCAATGGTTTTAAACTTGAATTTTTCTTTGAAACTAATCTTTTTTTCAAGAATACCGTACTGAGTTGCTGACAAAAACATATAACATGCTCGACCTAGTTGATATAATCTTGAAGAAAGTAGTTGGATAAGTTGTTAGTTTCATATATTTATATAAATACATGCTTTATTATATATCGGTTATATGTCGGTTGGACCCCCGGTTAAACCGGTTGAACCTCTGAACCTCTAAACCCTTGCTCCGACCAGTTCGATGTCCAGTCCGGTTCTCAGAACCTTGATATTACCACCCTTCTAAAGCTACAATATAAGGAGAATCTTGGAATGTAGAGGAATGCACAATAGTCTCAACATTATCACCTTTTGAGTGTAAGGTTTCATCTTGCCCAGTGAAATGTGAATCTTAGACTTGCTTCCCTAAGTTTGTATCGTCTCCTCTTGTACTTCTCCTCCATTTGTTTCATGTATTTGCCTCTAAACTATCACCCCTTCTCGACTAATCCAAATATAGTAACTAGGACACCATAGAAAATCACCTAGTGCAATTTAGTGAGCATTATGCTTATCATGTCTTGAAGTCAGAACAAGACCTGTAATATGGTTCATTCTCCCGCTTTCTCTGTCAACTAATTTAGATATCCCTATTGCTCCCAATCGCTCATAGGAAAGATCCTCATCCCCTATACTTCTATCTGGTTATCATTATGATATATTTCTATTTCAAATGATCTCTTCTCTCGGGATATAAAATTTTTGTTGCATCCTTATCCTCTCATATTATTCCAAGGAATTGGAAGGAGACTATTGTTGATCCTAGATGGAAGGAAGCTATATTTTGAAGGGATCAGAGCTTTGGCAAAAAAAAGCAAAGTTGGGAACTAATGCCTTTACTAGAAGGAAAGTGACTTGTTAGATGCAAATGGGAGTACATAGTTAACAAACACCAAAAAGAAATACAGATCGATTTAAAGCTTGCTTGATTGTTAAAAGATACACCCAAATCTATGGTTGTTACTATGTTGAAACTTGTATGCCTATTGCTAAGATAAATTTAATTATTACTCAAATTTCATATGTAACAATAGTAAATTGGAAGCTACACCAGTTGAATGTAAAATTTGTTTACTTATAATGGAGATTTACAGGAATAAATATATATGCATAAAATTTCAAAATAATAATCAGGTTACAATGATAAGTGAGTTTACTGAGACAGTCTTTTTATGGATTAAAACTGTCACTAGGGCATGGTTTGATAGATTTAGTCGAGAGATAATTACAAACAGAGAAATTACTATCACAATATGCGCTACAAACATAATGAAAGGAAGAAGACTACTCTAATTGTGTATGTTAATATTCAAGGATCCAACAGAACTTTTCAAGAAGGCTAAAGAACAAGCAAAATGAGTACAAGAACAGTGGGTCAAAAATCCTCCAGTAACTACAATTATAAGAAGAACGGGAGCAGAAGTATCCCCATTATTTGAAGATCAAATCAGGGAATACCGCCAAGGCCAAAGAAGGCGATATAACGCACAAAGAGCAATTCAGCGTTTCTCCAGAAGAATAACTAGAAGGGAACGATAAAATGTTTCCCTTGAGCAGCAAATGGACCCGGAGACTCAACTACGGCTTTCTATGCAGGAAAGGGCTTCTATAGTTCCTGCAGAAGTATTATATCATTCACGACAGGATGATTCGCACCACCGTGTCTATGTTCACCGAGCCGAAGAAGCAATTCTAGTCACCAACAACCAGGTGGATCGAACCTTCATTCAACCTAAAAGCTTCAGGCAACTCCAACAAAGTGGTATGCGATTTATTCATATGGGAGTAATCCAAGTACGAATTCAGATACTACACCGTCAAGAAGAAGGAACACTAGTCCTAGTGGTTTTCCGCGACAACAGATGGCAAGGAGACCAAGCTATCTTTGCAACTATGGAGATAGACTTAACTCATGGAGCACAACTGGTATATGTCATCCCTAATACCATGCTAACAGTTTCTGATTTTTACAGAAATATACAAATTTCCATACTTGCTGGGGGATATGAAAATTGGCAAAATGGTGAAGCTAATTTGCTGATCACAAGGGGACTCGTTGGGAGGCTATCCAATACCCCGAATGTTGGATTTGCTTATGAAGTTCAAAATGTGGTAGACTACCTAGCCAGCCATGGTGTACAAGCCCTCCCAGGCAGACCCTATAATACCAGAGATGTGCTTGGATAAAATTGGATAATACGACAATCCAATATCAATATTCCAGTGCAGCCAACCGAAGTAAGCACAAGGAACCTGCTTGATGGACGTATCTCTCTACGGTTTGAAAATTATCAAGCGGCAATATTATCCAATCGACATCTTTTCAGCAACGATGACGAAGGAATCCAAAGTGATGAAGAAGAACTAAGATCACATACTATAGCAGTTTTAATTAAGAAGAAAGCTTACTGGTCAAAAGACTGTATAATTCAGCAAGATTACCCCAAAGAGCTACAGAAGGAGCGGCTGGGTATGATCTGTTCCTTAATCGACAACAGGATATTCCCAGACATGGTAGAGCACTCCTAGACACAGGCATATGTATCAAAGTACCCCCAGGAACTTATGCAAGAATAGCACCAAGATCCAGTGCAGCGCTAAAAAGGGGCATTCTAATCGGAGCAAGAGTCATTGACCCCGATTACCGAGGCAAGGTAAAAATCATGGCTTTTAATACAACCAATGATGATATATTTTTGCAAAAACATGAAGCCATAGCACAGATAATACTAGAGTATATCGCAACCCCTGATGTGGAAGAAGTTGAAGATCTCGATAATACTATCAGAGGAGCTGATGGTTTTGGTTCCACAAGTGAACCACTGGAAATTAAGCAACTACGAAGAAATATAGCGGCAACATGGCTCCAATCGGTAGCAGCCAGCTTTATTCCATCCGATGCAAGCACCAGTGCATCAACACCTGATAAAGAAGATGATGCTCGACACTGGTGTAGCACAATTGATCTAAACGACAATAGTGATCCACAATCATGGGATAATATTATTCGAATGTTATGCCCACCTGAAAAGCCAGATCATCAAATACTGGCCCTATTTTTCGATGATGATGATAACAATAATTTTTCCTATCTTTCATATTTAGCAGCTTCCAACAACAACCCCACATCATCAGAGTTACCATATCCACAGTGGCACTTTTATAATCCATTCGCAGCTGAAGATGGTGGGAATTTATCAGATGACAACGTAATTGCGGTCATAGAGGAAGAAGATTGGCTTGTGGACTACCCGCAGATTAAAGATCTAGTTGAGCAGGTATATTCCCAATCATCTGCAATCTCTCAATATAGACCACCTGCAGATACAAATATGGGACCAATTGGATATCCCCCAGCAAGAGTTGAAGCCCGTGGAGACCCAAACATGGCCAGACCTTCATTTGAAGGAGGAAAAGGCATAGGAAGATTCAAGCAAAAAGACCAATTAGAATGGTGGAACCTCCCCTCAGCCCAACAGCAATCAGGGGCCATTCTAACCATTCCCACCCGATTAGGGATGTTTGACGATGTTTTTATGAGATGGGAAAGTATCACAAAGAATGTTGTGGCCATGCAAAACTTCACAGATACCCAAGACAAAATGGACTTCATTGAAAACCTTTTGGGAGAAGCTGAGAAGTTAACTTGGATACAATGGCGAACTGCCTTCCCAACAGAATATCAAGAATTAGCCAACGCGTTCGAAGGAAGAAACGGTACGCAAAATATTCTTTCTCAAATTAGAAGAATATTTGTATTGGAAGACCCATTTCAGGGATCTACACTCATTCAAGATGAGGCATACCGAGACCTGGAGAGGCTGACCTGTAATAATGTCAAAGATATAATTCAATTCATGAATGACTATATGAAGCTTGCGGCAAAAACAGGTAAACTCTTCACTGGTGCAGAATTATCAGAAAAATTCTGGCTCAAGCTACCAGGAGATCTCGGAAAGCAGGTGAAAGGGGCGTTTGAAGCTAAATATCAAGGTAATACTATCGGAGTTCACCCCAGAATACTATTCACTTACAGATTTCTTGAGGAAGAATGCAAGAAGGCGGCTTTCAGTAGGTCACTCAAAGACCTATCCTTCTGCAAACAAATTCCTATTCCTGGCTATTACAAAGACCCTGAAAGAAAATATGGGGTAAGAAAATCAAAAACTTACAAGGGAAAACCCCACAGCTCACACGCACGCATCGAAAAGAAAAAGCATCTGTTAAGGAACAAGAAATGCAAATGCTACCTATGCGGAGAAGAAGGGCATTTTGCTAGAGAATGCCCAAGGGAATTGAAGAATGTAGGAAGAGTTGCGCTTTTTGAAGGCCTTCATCTACCAGAGGACTATGAAATTATGTCCGTACAAGAGGGTGATGAACAATCAGATGCAATTTACAGTATATCCGAAGGAGAAGAAGGACAAGGTATTAATTCTTTAACACTAGAAGAACATATTTATGTCTTCATTGAACAGAGGAGAATGTACATGATCGGCAAAACGGGAGGATGGCAACCCATGGTTGAAGTATCTCAAAACCAACATGACTGTGAACATGAATGGGAAATAAACCAGGACATACCAATCCAATTCGAAAGATGCCACTGTTGCCGACGCGAAACAATGAAAAAGCACAGAATGCATTGCCAGAAGTGCAAAATTACCTCGTGCGGTATGTGTACTTCAAATTATTTTGATATGACTATTCCTGTAAATAGGACAGCACCAGTTCCTTTTAATCCAAGAAACCTGATTTAAGAACAGCAAGAGTACATTATGTGGTGCGAAGCCGAGATACAAAGGCTGAAGCAGGAATTAGAAACAACCAAAGTACTATGCAAAATCCAGTTAGAAGAAATCACTAAGAAAAATCTTGGAGTCCAAACTGAGGCCGCGAGAGAAATATCAGCAAGCCAACTGGACACTGAAAATGAAGAATTACGGCTAAGAATGGATGCATTACTGTTGGAAAATAATGATCTACGAAAACAAATCAAGTCCTATGAAGAAGCAGAGGAAGAAGTAGGAGTCCTTATAGACAATGGCAAAGAAAAGGTATTCTCAGTAGAAGAAGCCAAGCAACCAAAGAGAAGGACGAACGGACTCTTCAATCTACTAGTGGAACTTGATATTCCAGGTATCGAAAAATTCAGAGTTAATGCAATCCTTGACACAGGTGCAACGACTTGCTGCATTGACATGGGAATGGTACCACAAGCAGCCCTTGAAGATAATACTTTTGTGGTAAATCTTAGCGGAATAAACTCCAAGACTACAACCAGCAAGAAGTTGAAGAATGGAAGTATGAAGATCAGCGAACATACATTCCGTATACCCTACACCTATTCATTTCCTTTAAAGCTTGGAGGTAACATTAATATGATACTTGGGTGTAATTTCATACGCTCAATGTACGGAGGACTTTGAATAGAAGGAAATGAGGTCACTTTTTATAAAAATGTGACCATCATCAAAACCCAGCAGGTGGCGGTAGTAGAGGCCGCGCTTGAAGAACTTGATATGGAGGAAGAAGAATATCACCTCATCCAGGAGCAAGTTCAAAACCAGATATATATAGCAGAGGTACAATCTAACCCGAAATACTCAAATCTCCTTAAGGAACTGACAGATGCAGGATTTATTGGAGAAGATCCCATGAAGCATTGGGAAAAGAATCAGATCAAGTGCAAACTTGATATCAAAAACCATGAGCTGATAATCGAAGACCGGCCCTTAAAGCATGTTACTCCTCAGATGCAGGAATCTTTCAAAAAGCATATCAAGACCTTATTAGATTTAAAGGTTATCAAGCCATCCAAGAGCCGACACAGAACAACGGCAATTATTGTCAATTCCGGAACAACAATTGACCCAAAAACTGGCCAAGAAAAGAGAGGGAAGGAAAGGATGGTTTTTAATTATAAGCGGCTCAATGACAATACCCACAAGGACCAATACAGCCTTCCCGGTATCAACACTATTATTGAAAAGGTTGGAGGAAGCAAAGTATACTCAAAATTTGACCTAAAGAGTGGGTTTCATCAAGTCACAATGGATCCAGAATCTATTGAATGGACTGCCTTTTGGGTACCAGATGGCCTCTATAAGTGGCTTGTTATGTCATTTGGATTAAAAAATGCCCCAGCAGTATTTCAACGCAAAATGGGCAACTGCTTTAAAGGTACAGAAAATTTCATAGCAGTCTATATAGATGATATTCTGGTTTTCTCTAAAAATGAACAGGAACACATCCAACACCTCAAAGCTATGCTTGATGTTTGCAAAAAGAACAGGCTTATACTCAGCCCAACAAAAATGAAGGTAGGGAGTCCAACAATTGACTTCCTAGGGGCCACCATTGGTGATCAAAAGATAAAGTTGCAACCTCATATTATAAGAAAGATAGCTGACTTTAAAGATGAAGAGTTGCAGACAACAAAAGGTCTTCGCTCCTGGCTAGGTCTTCTAAATTATGCCAGAAGCTACATACCTAACATGGGCAAAACACTCGGGCCTTTATATTCTAAAGTAAGCCCAACAGGGGAAAAGAGAATGAAGGCCCAAGATTGGTCATTAGTCGGGAAGGTCAAAGAAATGATTAATAAGCTCCCTGATCTGGACATTCCTCCTGATGAATGTTTCATTATCATAGAATCCGACGGTTGCATGGAAGGATGGGGGGGGGTATTTGCAAATGGAAGAAACATAAATACGACCCTCAATCTGAAGAAAAGATATGTGCATATGCAAGTGAGAAGTACAACCCAATCAAATCCACAATTGACGTAGAAATTCATTCAGTAATGAATTGCCTAAACAGTTTCAAAATCTATTATCTGGATAAATCGGACCTAATAGTCAGAACGGACTGCCAAGCAATTATTAGCTTCTTTAATAAGTCTGCACAAAATAAGCCGTCCAGAGTCAGATGGATTTCTTTTACTGACTTCATTACAGGCCTTGGAATTCATGTTCAATTTCAGCACATTGAAGGTAAAGATAATTTGTTAGCTGACGCTCTATCTCGCCTCGTATGTGCTATTTCAGGGCCATGGACGAATATGGAAGAAAGTCAGACAATCCTAACCTAGATAGAGGACAGTCTTCTCACACTGAAGGAAAAGCCCAATCCAAAAGCGGCAGCCCACCTAGCCCAATCTATCCACTACTTCATCAGTACGAACATCTCGTCCAAGACACCAGTACAGGGATTCTCTTCCTCGAAGGCCACGACAAAAGACTACATATGGCCAACATTGAACAAAGCGCAATGGACAAAGTTCTCACCAACCTCCGAGAACTTGAGCTTATCTTCCAGCTCAAGGAAGGTGACTTCTCATATCACGCGCACCGACATGGAAGGGAAAATTATTGGAAGCAATGTAAACCAGTGGTCCAGGCCACGCGAATAAAGCTCTGGGAGACTTTTCTAAAGCTGCAAGACATTGCCAGGACAATTAAAGAAACGCCACCATAAAGCAGTGGTGGGCCCAAATCCCAAAGAATCCAACTTTAATAAAGGACTTTTGGACTGAGCCCCGGGGAGCCGTCCACTAAGTCAAAAGCTAAGCTCGTAGAATATAGGTATGAGCTGTAAATTAGCTATAAAGGAGCACTAAGGGGACAAAGGAAATGTCGATGGGGCCCATAAGCGCGCCCGGTTCTCCTTTTCTCCCTTATTTAAGCACCTATCTACCTTGTTGCAAGGCATCAAGCGAGTTCCGCTACAAGCCTTACTCAAGGAAGTCTCTACAACCTCTTGTAAGTTTTTGTCTGTATTCCTATTCCGGAAGTCGAGTCTGTATAGCGCTTGCTAATTCTATATACTTATCTCAGTTTTCGTTATAGAAGCACGTTTCCTTTTTATGGTATCAATATCCCCCAGCAAGAGCTGAAGCCCGTGGAGACCCAAACATGGCCAGACCTTCATTTGAAGGAGGAAAAGGCATAGGAAGATTCAAGCAAAAAGACCAATCAGAATGGTGGAACCTCCCCTCAGCCCAACAGCAATCAGGGGTCATTCTAACCATTCCCACCCAATTAGGGATGTTTGACGATGTTTTTATGAGATGGGAAAGTATCACAAAGAATGTTGTGGCCATGCAAAACTTCACAGATACCCAAGACAAAATGGACTTCATTGAAAACCTTTTGGGAGAAGCTAAGAAGTTAACTTGGATACATAATTGTCGCTATAGGTGATGTAAATGAGATTAATTGGCTGAAAAATTAGTTAGGCATTGTGTTTGATGTGAAGGATTTAGATTAATAAAGGTATTTCTTAGATAATGAACTGATTCAATAAATACGTCATATTCTTGTCATTGAGGAAATATGTTAGATGATTGGCTGAATCTGGACTACTTGGTTACAAGCCTGTCAGAACTGATACTAAAATTTGGTCGATAGATTAATTTATCTCATATATACCAGACCTAGTATTACATATATTGCATAAAAAGTATGCATAATCTACTTGAGCAACATATAGAGGTTGTATATCATACTTTTAAAAAATCTTAAAATTTCCCCAGTTGAGATTTGGTTTTCCCTCAGCAAGATGATTTTAAAATAGAATGTTACATAATAGTGATTTGGTTACATTCATGGAGGTCCTTCCTCCATCAGCAAGTCAGCAAGTGAAGGGGTGTTTCATGATTGACACATAACCTACCATCTACAAAGTGAAGCTTCTATGATGAATGCCGCGAACTTCTCTCTCCCCTTTCTTCTTTGCACTTCCCCTTCTCCTCTTTTAATGTTTGGAACACCCACTAACAGCTGCACTCAGCAGCCATGTATGTCTCATTCTGGATGGGTACCGAAAAGTTGACTTAGGTCGAGATTTCAAACCTTGCTTGATTATAATACTTCTTTTTTTTCCTTCTATTGTTAGTAGGATAGGCTTAAAAGATATTTATGCACCATCTTAAGGAAGAGTGTTGTTAAGAGATCATTTTATACATTGAGAAGTTTATGATAAACCTATTATATAATTAAAGATTAGGGCAAGGTGAATTGATCTAATCCTAAATCCGTATTTATACCAAGGTTTAAAATCTCGACCCGTGCCGAGGTTTCGGTCCCATACCGGAACGATACGGTTTCGGTATCGTATCGTGCCGGTACGGTTTCGGTATATATATATATATATATATATATATATATATTGTTTACAACATAGTTTTTTCAAAATTTTAATAAAAATATATACTAATAATATAAAGTAGAGATTTAGGTATGATAATATTCATGGTTCCAAATCTCAAATTAATTTTGATTCTAAGATAAAAAAAATTATCAATAATAATTACATAAATTAATCCTAATTTATATATAATAATTATATTAATTATTAACTTATATAATATATTTATAATTTATAAATATTCTATAGAATATATATTCAATATTTTAGTTTATATATATATATAGAAAGTTTATATTGCATATAAAAATTAAATTTATTTTAAAAATTTATATATTTTTTAATTTATTAACAATTGAATTTTTTTATAATTATTTATAAAATTTTAAAATTATTTATAAAATTTTAAAATTATATATAAATTTTTAACATTATTTTAAATATTTTTATAAAATTTAATTTATTTTTAATTTATAAAAATGGTTAAAAGTTTGATTTTAAAAGTATTTTAAATTATATAATTATATATTCTTTTGTAATGTATTTTTTATATTTTAAATAAAAATAATAAAATCATATATTATAATTATATTAATTAATTAATAGTTTATTTAATTATTATTCATTTATATAATATATAATTTATATTTTATATAATAATTAATTAAAAATTAGAAATATATAATTTATGATTTTAATAAATCCATCTTTTCCTCCATTAAATAAACCCTAACCCATTTCATTTCTCTCCTCCGCCCGTCATCCGTCTGCCATTCTTGCGCCCGCCACCGCCTCACCTCGCCTCCTCCTTCACCTCCACCTCCGCCTCCGCCTCCAGCCTCCTCCGCCTTCGCCTCCGCCTCCAATCGATGCCTCCTCCGCTTTCTCCGCCTCCAGGTTCATCTCCTTCCTCCTTCCTCCTTCCTCCTTCCTCCTTCCTTCCGTTGCGCACGCGTGACGAGCAACAATTTCGCGTGACGCGCAATGACGCACGCGAAATTGTTGCAATTTCTGTGTCGGTGCCGGTCCCGCGTCGGTAAGTTCCATGAGTTTCGGGCGGCACGAAACGAGATTTCGTTCCTTGATTTATACTAATCCATTCAGTGCCAATAAAATATATGCCTAATTAGTCAACAAAGTCCAATCCAATTCAATTTCCAATCGGTGAGGAAGGTAATGAGAATAGATGTATGGACTAATCACTTACCCAACAGCTTAAACCTTTGAGATAAGTATTTAATCAAGTTTTATAATATCCAAGTAAGATAACATAACAGGTTTTTTGCAGATTGATATCCATCATTAGATAGTTATGTTAGGACCAAAAGAATTCACATATCTCCATAATGGGTGATATTGTCCACTTTGGGTCTAAGACTTCATTCCACTGGAGATATCGTCCATCATATAAACTCATTATCTTTTCCATGTATTTTCAATGTGAAATTTTGATTGTATTCCCAACAAATCTCCCCTCAAACGAAGGATCACCATTATTCTCATGGTCAGGATTTTCGTCAAGCATCCGGTCAATCTTGATCTGGACTTTTCGCTTAGAGTTCACTCCTGTGGGAGTCCTCACATCCTTCATTTAAGGTCACTATTTCACCCACATGGCTCGATCTAGACCATGACTCTCATATTGGCTCGATAAATATGGCTCTGATACTATTTGTTAAGACCAAAAGAATTCACATATCTTCACAATGGTATAATATTGTCCACTTTTGGCCTAAGCACTCATGGATTTGTTTTTGGGCTCTACCTACAAGATCTCATTCTAATGGAGATATCTTCCATCTTATAAACGCATGATCTTTTCCATGTATTTTCAAATATTCCCAACAAGTTATTGATACATACTAGAAAATTGTTGTTGTGTATATATTTCAATATATCAATTAAAGGGTTGAACTAATTTCAAAAATCTAATAAGATCACCGAATTTCATAATCATATTACTGGTGATCCTATCGGCGAACGAAGTGGGCTCATAACTCTATGACGGGCCCGACTTGTCGGCGGAGGAGGAAGGCAAGCGATACGTGGCGTTGCTGAAGGCTCCGACTAGTGATGGATCCCTTCCCTGCAGAAAGTAGACCGTTAGTAACCCGCCAGGAACGCTCTCGGCAAGGCCCTCCGACGGTTAAGTCAGAATCTGGTGGAGAAGAAAGAGGTGAAGAAAATGAAAAACACTGTAGCCTTAGAAACTTTGCATACATGCGCGTAGGAGATGGAGGGCCCTATATATAGCCGGGAGGGTCGACCAATTCTGTCCCCCCTTTTGTCTTATTGCAAGGACAAAGTCAGTGAACAGAGTCGGCCAGCCAACCGGCGCTGCGTTTTCTGACATCTGCGGTTGGCTCCGTAGTACGATCTGACTTCACTCACTACGCTCGCCAGAAATCGTACTACGCCAGCGAGATTCCTGCGATTCTAGACACCAGTGGTGTCAGGTCCGAGTCGACGAACGTCGGCGCGGTCACTATCCTCGCCTGCTAGGCGTTAGAGAATCTGTACGAGTACTGACAGTAGAAATCTCCAAGAATATGAAGTGCCGAGTCGTAGCTCGCTCGGGGTATGCCGATTGGCACCCCATGGTCTCACCCTCTGGTCTCCCGATAGGGAGCTTTCCCGCCCCGGAGAGTAATAAGGGAATCCCAGGGTCGATTAGTGCTAGTTGAGGTCTAGTAGGATTGGGACCCGGGTTGGGGACTCCCTCAATAGCGGATCCCGACTGGGAACCATACGGGGTCGGGGTTGCGCACACAGGCTTGGGCATTCTTCTAACTAGCAGGGCTGCTACAGCTTGGTCATCGCGAGGGAACGACTGGATTTATAAGCGGAGTCGGCCAGACCGGGCCTCCCTGGGCAGGGACATTGAGGCCCATGTTTCCCCCTTGCTGGGCCTCAGCGCTACCCGTGGGAGCAGGTCCTAGGCCCGTCCTGTCACCTTAGGGTGCCACACCGGCCAACCCACGTCCTTGTCAGCTATGGCGGGATCAACTGGCAATCCTTTTTCTTTCTAAGTCACTACTTAAAGTAAGCTATTCTTAACTTCGCCATGGTTATAAATTGTGATGAATGCAAAGTAGAACTAGATGGATGTCAACAAAAAAACATGATTGCAAAGTAGAATGCAGTAAAGAAATACCTCATGATTATCAGCAAGGGTTAGCATTACAATTAGAGGACAACGATTCTGAAATATCATTTCCCAGAAATCGTCAAGTGTTTCAGGAAGTGGACCTTGCGTAGCAATAAACTGCGAAACATTTTCACCAGAAGCAACCTGCAAAATAGTTTTGACAATGGCAATTGTTCCCAGAGAGTTTCATCAATTGGTTCCGCAGGGAATACTCAACATGAGAAACCCAATAAAATTAAATGTCAGTGCTATGATTATACCCCAATAAAGCTTGCATTGATATAACCATTCCCCTTGGAGCTGCTTTCCCTTGTAGAACCGAGAGTGATCAGGTTGCCATCGACTGAAAGAAATTGAACTCAAGAAATGTTTTTCTTTTTCGAAGTTCCAAAAAAGGAAGGAAAAAAAAAGAAACTCAAATTGATCATCTGAAAACAAGTTCACTCAGTGTAATTACATGGTAAAACATCCGGGTAACGGTTTTTCTGTAGATTTACATGTTGCAGAGCCACAGAACACTTTCTCATCATCTCATCCTCGGCAACCCTCAACTCCTCCTGATGACAAAGAAAAACCTTCCCGTATCTCAGATGTATAATCGAGATAATAAATATACTAACTGAAGCAATACCCAAATCCAAAAAATGCAACGAAAAAAGAGAACAAAAAAAGCCCAAAAAAAATTGAGGAAAAAGCGCTATGCTAGATTTAGATAGGAACAAAAGGCGTCAATCGAAAGAGAGTAAAGGAAGAAATCTACAGGAACCTGGAGGCGATCAAACTCTTGATGGATACTGGTTCTGAGCTTCTTCTTGAAGAAAGCGAGTGCTTCAGTGCAGTGTTTCAGCTGCTCACCAGAGAGACGGAGCGGTGGCGGCGGATCAAAGCATGCGTCTGTTGGGCTGCATGCGGCAGAGGAGACTACGGCCATCGCCGAAGACGGCACTTCGGTCCGACTATCCCTTCTCAAGATGTCAACACCTATGCGCGTGATTTTCATCAGTTTTTTTTTTTAAAATTTTTTAAACTACAATACGATCATTATTTATTTACTTAACTGATGAGTATTATAAATTTAAAGATTAAAATTTGATAAAGTGAGTATGTCTATCTTCTCCATGTATTAGTCATAACATCGGAAAGTAATAGTTTCCGTGATTTATCTTTTTTATGTTGGCCTTACCTTTTTTATGTTGGCCTTGGAATGGATTGACGTGGCAGGTGAATAAATCGTCTTTTTACCAATACGTGATTCATTTAATTAAATTATAATAATTATGATGATATAATATAGATTTAATATTATAACCATTACAACATAAATTTAACATTATACAACTATTATAATATTATAATGTGATTGAATAATAAATTATGATCACGTTATTATAATTATGATTATATAACTATTATAATACATATTTAACGTTATAATAATTACAGATTTATACTTATTATAATGTGTTTGAATAAATCAGGATCATGCTAGCTACTACAACACAGATTTAATATTGTATTAGCCACATACTCATAACTACTACAACACAGACTTACTCGTAACTACTATAAGACATATTTAATATTATATTAGTTATATACTTATAGCAGTTAATATATGATTAAATAAATCATAACTATGAGTTCCATAAATATTATAATACAAACTTAATAGATTTTATGCGATGGATTGATGATTAATATGTGAATATTGTTATCTTGAAGTTTAGTAGTCAAAACATAATAAAATTAGTATATTCACTTTTTTCACATGTTAATCATAATGTCCGAACTAATAACTCTCATATTAATCCTAAAATAAATTAACGAAGTCGTTGAAAACGAACCAATTATTTTTTACCGCCTATAATACAAACTTAACGTACACACTGTTACATTAAAAAAATTCTATTATAATAAAAATCATGTATTATAAAATTCAACCTTGCTGGATTAAAGTGGTCATTGTTAATTAATTTCAAGAGCATGTTCGATTACTTTTTCTTCTTACCACGGGGAAAGTAGTCCATCTTCGTTAATTAACTGTCAACCTGTGCAAATTATAGAGATGACAGCATATAGTGGACGACACTATTATACCAAAAAGTCAATGTGCCCATTTTCGATATGAACTAACGGTAAAGTTGCTTTAAATTTTTAATGGGGAGTCAAACTTTGTCTTCACTCCCCACATAAGTTTTTGTTTGTTTTTGCTCCCTAATGAAACTGAGTATAAAAGGGTAAAAATTGAGTATACATCAGTGAAAATTGAGTATAAAAGAGTAAACCTTGAATATAAAAGAGTGAAAATTGAGTACATGGTTATTGATGTGGTGGATGCAAACTGTCATATTCAGTTTTCTAATTTTTATACTCAATTTTCTTCAAATAATACTCACCAAACATCACATTAGAGACTGCATGCAAAGAAATGTTTGGGTAGGGATTGCATACAAAGTTGACTTGATAAGTGGAGAGTTTAGGAAAATTTACCCATGAACTAATCATAATATCCAGATTAATATTAGACATTATATCCGAACGAGTACTAGACATTATTATAAGTGGACTACCACCCATTTATAATCGTGCCAGCACGTGATTTATTTAATTAAATTATAGTAATTATGCTGATATAATATAGATTTAAGAAAAATGATATACTCAGTAAAAAATCTCAAGGAAAAACACAGTGAATAATATGATATTTTACATATAGCGATCTTCGACGAGTTCATCATATCCTCCAGGATATAGTTTAATTCAGGGCGGCGTTCGAAGGTCGTCGATAGTGTCTGAGCGATAATCGAACATGTGCATATAAAATGTCACGTCATTCACTGAGTGTTTTATTGAATTTTTTCATTTAGTGTATCATAGCTCCAGATTTAATATTATAGCATTTACAATACAAATTTAACGTTATAACAGCTACGAATTTATAACTATTATAATATTATAATGTGATTGAATAATAAATTATGACCACATTATTACATTTACGTTTCTGTAACTATTATAATACATATTTAACGTTGTAGTAACTACATATTCGTATTTATTATAATGTGATTGAATAAATCATGACCATTCTAACTACTATAACACAGATTTAACATTGTACTAGCTACAGACTCGTAGCTGCTATAACACAGACTTACTCGTAACTCCTATAACACATACTTAATATTGTAATAGTTACATACTCATAGTCGTTAATATATGATTAAATAAATCATGACTATGAGTTCCATAAATGTTATAACACAAATTTAACAGACTCCACAGGATGGACTGATGGTTATATATATGTGTTGTCACCTTGAGATTTGATGATCAAAATTTAACAAAATCAATATATTCATCTTTCCACGTGCTAGCCATAGTATTCCGATTAATAACCCTCATAATTTATTTCCTCCTATCAATCTAAAATAAATTAACGAAGACATTGAAAAGAAACAAATCATTTTTTACACATAATACAAACTTAACGTTCACAGTGTTACATTAAAAAAAATCTATTATAATGAAAATCATGTATAATCGTGCAATGAATATAAAATTTATCCTTGCAGGATTAAAGTGGTCATTGTTAATTAATTTCAAGAACATGTCCGATTACTTTTTCTGCTTTCCACGGGGAAAGTAGTCCATCTTCATTAATTAACTGTGAACATGTGCAAATTATAGAGATGGCCGTGAACGACACTATTATACCACCCATCTTTAAAGCTGAAAAACAAAAATAAAACTAATATTCTACCTTATTAGTGTAATTTTGTCCCTCAAAGATCATTCTGCATTTGAAATATAATTAGTATGAGAGAATTGGATTCTTGTAATATTTTAATCAATACAATACTCGGCAAATAAGCGAAAAATTATTAAAAAATATATAACTTTTTGCAAGTGTAGTTTTTTATAAGAAAAATCACGTCGTAATTAACTATGTTTATTTATTCAGAGGATATCCAAACTGCATACAAAAAAAAATGGAATAAATTTCACGTTTATGATAGAAGTTGGATGAGGCCTTTTGGGCGTTGGATCTTTTCTGGTTGTGCACTTAAGTCCTCGAAGTCTTCACCTCTTCAGTTAAAGCTGATGATCATCCAATTTGCCTACATAAAAAATTAACTACAAGCTGATTTGATATCATGGCATGTCATACAAATCAAAGCAATGGACAACACTATCACTTACAACGAATCAATTAGCCTGGTTGCTTAATTAATCACCGACAGATTTGGAAAATCAATAATGTCCAAACTAGAGGGAATAGATCTCGGATCGGATCTCTTGTCATTGTTGTAAGAATCTATGGAAACATAGCAATGAGTAGCCTCCTGAAAGCCATAAAGAAGGCATGCAAAGATCTGATTTTAAGCTCTTGCTGCAACATCTGGGAGTTGCGCTGGAAACTGAAGTACTTCAAGGCTTCATATCCCTTCTTCCTTCATGGAAATCTTGAGAGCCAGCAATAAATTAAAGGTAATAATAATATTCAAGGTTTGCTTCGCCAAATTATGATTAAGCATGAATCAGAAGACGGGCAATTTATGGAGCATCTGTAGCTCAATTTCGAATATTTTCTCCTTTTTGTTCGTGCCATAATGAATGAATGAGAAACATAAGATACAAGATGCAAAGTACCTTCATGAGCTTCTGATTTGGACTTTTGGATAAGATCCTCTAGTTCATCCACAATTCCATCGTGACAAAAGAAGTATTGCTCCTGAGACTCATAGTAGAAAGTATTCAGTGGAAGAACTAGTAAGCATCGCTGATGATACCCCTTCTACTAAATTAGATGGTATCGACGGCACTCCTAACTCAAGTTGTCATGACTCATGAAATAAATTGGGAAAAAATATTTAAACCAAGAATCACAATTAATTAAAGCAAGTAATATCACATCTGCACACGTTTTCAAACTTTAGGAATTTTCTAGTGGTAACAATGAGACCCAATTTAACTCTCATTTCATCAAATGTTCAACATGTATAAAATATACATCGAATTGGTCCATTGCCTTGAACATGTAACCAAGATGACTTTGATCAAAGAAAGTCACCTTCTAATCATCATCATTAATGTCTGTGGAATGTGAAAACTATTTGTTTGTTTATCCATGCGAAAACACACAAGCTAAGATATCGGCTCTCTTCACTCACCTAAATCATAAATCATTCTAATCACCCAAAACTATTTCAGATTGTAACTGGCATTGATAAGTATGAGGGGAATTCTGACTTGGGTACACACAATTGCTAGAGTTCTGCAGAACTTCAATAATACATGGTCCCATGTAATGGTAAAAAGTTCTGATGACACAAAGCTATCGGCTAATCTGGAAAGGCTACTTGTGAAGGTTTTCTATATTTAATTTGCATATTTCAGAAAATAAAATAAAGTCATTAAAATTATAAAAAAGTAAATATTTACCCCACCATTCATCTCTAATAAATTTAAATTTGTCAAAAAAAATAGATATTTAGTTTATTTCTATTTTCTCTAAGAAACAAAAAAATGTAAAAAGAAATTTTCCCAGCCAAACACTTATGAAGCCAAAATTGGTAGTTTCATTAAAAAAAAAAACCCCACCAACGGATATGTGTATCACATCCTTGTGAACTCATATGCTACTTTGTAAAACATGATTGAGAATCTGAAATAAGATACCAATGTCTGGACCATTCCAATCCGTTGAGATCTGAACTCAGCAACAGTTTTCATGAGGTCTAAGGACGACATATCACCAAGGAGAACCCTTTGGATTGTGTTGTGTATGGCACAATATGTACCAGTTCTTCCAATACCTGCACTGAGTGATAGCAAGATTGTGTCAGACAGTGGAGCTATTGGCAGATGTATATTGAGACAAAAGAAAGGATACTTGAGAATTAAACCTGCAATGCACAACAATAGGGCCATCTTTGGGTGGGACATGATATGTCCTTTTTAAAATTTCTCGAACTGCTGAAGTATCACCAGGCACTCCATGATCAGGCCATTCAGGATATTGGATATGGAGAACAGAAAGGGCTGGCTTCACCAACTACCAATAAACCACCAAATATAACATCACAACATCAGAGATTAAGGATCAAGTTTAAAGTTCAATAATGAGAAGCTTCTACACAGATAATAAAGACTTAAAATTCAATCGAACAGCAGAATAATTACTTGAAACAAAACTTAATCTCAGATAAGGTTATAGAGCAATACAACTTCAGCTGCTCAGTACCAAATAATTCAAGCTCATTGAATAATGAAAGGACTAAACATTAGCCTCAAATACAGGTCAGAGAAGCAAATATCAATAAGGAGGAGCCAAACCAAATATGGACCTTCTTTAGAGAAGCCAAAAAACATTCAAATAATGTTAAATGAACTAAATAGTAGCTTATAACGAGAACATCAAGCAGAAAGGTGAGAAATGATTTACAATAATTGCATTATAAAATTGAGCAGACTGCTCAAACTCCACATGCAAAAGGCTGAAAACATAGTTTATGCATACTATTCATATAACATCAGGGTTTCAAAAAAAAAAAAAAAAATCAGCATCTGTTTCACCTCTCTGTGTTTCACCTCCAAGCAGCGAAGAACTAATGAAGAAACATAACTTGTATACTTGATCTCAACATTGATTCTCCCAAATTGTCCACACCCATTGTTTGCGGGAAGATAATTGGCACATTTTCTCATCATCTGCCAATTTTTCCAAGATAAAGATTATTGCTTAAGAAAACTGAACATGATACAAACAACAATGAGAACCTCAAAAAAAAAGAAGAATATGAAAAGCATTCATGGACACAATATAGTGCTGCATGTGCTAGAGGATAGAGATGATTCTTAAGCTAGATGAACATTATCCTATCTGAAATAGCCAAAGTGTTGAATTTCTTGACTAACTGCATTTTTAAGAGTCAATGAAGCTATAGTGCCTAATTCTGACATTTGTGGTTTTATCCAAACTGAAAAAAAGTAAAACATGAACCCTTTACATCAAGGGAGTAGTTCCAATTTCACAGACAAGTTAAAATTGAGAAGAGGATCTTTAGAGTTTTGACTGTTAGCGCGCATCCGATTTTTAGTGGATATAAGATAGGATCTTTTTTTGTGTCAATTGGAAGACAAACACATTTAGTACATTAATTAAAATATTCCTCCATTCATAAATGATATAATTTATGAGCTTCCAATAAATTGCTCTTTACGAATAAAAAGTCACTCAAAGCACAATTGCCAGTAAGTATCACAGTCAAAGTCTCGAGGTTCAAGTGGGTCTAAAATGCAGTTAGACAATTGAGGATCATGCATGCATCCAGTTTTTGTATAATTTTTATTTCAACGGAAGGGCATGTGATCCCACAAGACTACAAAGTCTCTAATAACTTCTTCAATCTATCCTTGTCAAGTTATGAGAACCTATTAAAAATTTAAATGCATAGATCATAACTTTTTTAAAAGGCTGAGTTTTTAGGACAAGTGATCAACTGATCAACTTTGAAATGATATTATGATATTAAAGCAAAAGGTCTTGTGTTTGGATCATGTTTTTAAGGGGATATTTTATCTATTGAGAAGCTTAGGGACTTGTGTCATGTGATAAACATGCCACATTATACAGGTAGACTAAGGAAGGGGTTGAATTAATCTGATCCCAAACTCCTTGTATTCACTTGGTATTAGAGTTGAAGCTCAGGTTCAGCTCGGACTATTTCGACGGTGCTCCTGCCATGATTGATGATTTGATTGCTCATGTTCTTACACAACATCAGACACTAATCCAACCACTTCAGTGGAATATGGTACCAGCATTGTCAGTTCACTCGTCCTCAAGATCAACATTAGCACTAATCCCTTCAGTTGTACACCTCCGCTCCCCCCCGGAAGTTGTCAACCTCTGCAAAATGGATATTACCACCGTTCTAAAGCTACAATATAAGGAGAATCTTGGACTGTAGAGGAACATTATCACTTTTGATTGTAAAGGTTTCATCTTGCCCAGTGAAATGTGAATCTTAGACTAGCTTCCCTAAGTTTGTATTGTCTCTTCTTGTACTTCTCCTCCATTTGTTTCATGTATTTGCCTCTAAACTATCATCCCTTGTCGACAAATTCGAATATAGTCAGTAGGACAGGATAGACAATCACCTAGTGCAATTAGGTGAGCACTATACTTATCATGTCTTGCAGTCTGAACAACACTGTAATATGGTTCATTCTCCCTCTTTCTCCTTCAACTAATTTAGATATCCCTATCGCTCCCAATCGCTCATAGGAAAGATCCTCATCCACTATACTTCTATCTTCTTATCAATATGATATATCTCTATTTCAAATGATCTCTTCTCTTTGGCATATAGAATTTTTGTTGCATCTTTTTCCTCTCTTATTATTCCTAGGAATTGGAAGGAGACTATAGTTGATCCTTGATGGAAGGAAGCTATGTTTTGAAGAGATAGAGCTTTGGCAAAAAGGCAAATTTGGGAACTAGTGCCTTTACTAGAAGGAAAGTGACTTGTTAGATGAAAATGGGAGTACATAGTTAACAGACACCAAAAAGAAATATGGATCGACTTAAAGCTTGCTTGATTGCAAAAGGATATAGCCAAATCTATGGTTGTTACTATGTTAAGATTTTTGTGCCTATTGCTAAGATAAATTAATTCGTACTTAGATTTCATATGCAACAATACTAAATCATAATCTACACCAGTTGAATGTAAAAATTATTTACTTATAATGGAGATTTATAGGAATAAGTATATATGCATATCACTCTTCAATTTGATAATCAGGTTAACATGGTAAGGTGTGTTTACTGAGACAATCCTTTTATGAATTACAACTGTCACCTAGGGCATGGTTTGGTATATTTAGTCAAGTGATGATTACAAAAAAAGAAACTACTATCACACTATGCTCTTCAAACATAATGAAAGGAAGAAGACTACTCTAATTGTGTATGTGGATAGTATAATTGTTGCTATAGGTGATGTAAATGTGATTAATTGGCTGAAAAATTAATTAGGCATTGTGTTTGATGTGAAGGATTTAGGTTAATAAAGGTATTTCTTAGATATTGAAGTGATTCGATCAACATGCCATATTCTTGTCATATAGGAAATATGTTAGACAATTAACTGAATCTGGACTACTTGGTTACAAGTATGTCAGAATTAATAGTAAAATTTGGTTGGCCTCTTATATACCAGACCTAGTAATACGTATATTGCATAAAAAAATAAACATAATCCAATTGAGCATCATATTGAGGTTGTATATCATATTTTAAAAAATCATAAAAATTTCCCTACTTGAGATTTGGTTTTCACTCGGCAAGATGATTTTAAAATAGTATGTCACATTAATAGTGATTGGGTTTCCTTCATGGAGGTCCTTCCTCCATCTGGAGGGGTGTTTCACGATTGACACATAGCCTACCATCTACAAAGCGAAGCTTTTGTGATCGATGCCGTGAACTTCTCTCTTCTCCTTCTCCTTTGCTCTTCCCCTTCTCCTCTGTTAATGTTTGGGCTGGTTGGGGACCTAAAAGTCAACTCGGGTCAAGATTTCAAACCTTGCTTGATTATAATACTTTTTTTTTCTTCTATTATTAGTAAGATAAGATTAAATGATATTTATGCGCCATCTTAAGGGAGAGTGTTGTTAAGGGATCATTTTATACACTGAGAAGTTTATGATAAACACACCCTATTATATAATGAAAAATTAGGGCAAGGTGAATTAATCTAAATCCTAAATCCCTATTTATACTAATCCATTCAGTGTCAATAATATATGCCTAATTAATTAACAAAGTCCAATCCAATTCAATTTCCAACAGGTGAGGAAGGTAATGATAACATAGATGTATGGACTAATCACTTTCCTAAGTCAATGCTTTTAGTAAGCTATAGCTTAACTTCACCATGGTTATAATTTGTGAAGGATGTGAAGTAGAATTAGATGAATGCCAACAAAAACCATGATTGATTGCAGTAAAGCAATACCTTGTGATTATCAGCAAGGGTTAGCATTACAATTACAGGACAACGATACTGAAATATCATTTCCCAAAAATCTTCAAATGTTTCAGGAAGTGGACCTTGTGTAGCAATAAATTGTGAAATATTTTCACCAGCACCAACCTGCAAAATAGTATTGACAATAGAAATTGTTCCCAGAGAGTTTCACCAATATGTTCCCCAGGGCAAACTCAACATGAGAAACCCAATAAATCATACCCCAATAAAGCTTGCATTGATATAACCATTCCCCTTTGAGCTGCTTTCCCTCGTAGAACCGAGAGTGATCAGGTTGCCATCGACTGAAATATATTGAACTTAAGAAATCTTTCTCTTTCGAAGTTCCAAAAAAGGGGGAAAACTCAAATTGGTCATATGAAAAACAAAGATTACTCAGTGTAATTACATGGTAAAACATCCGTGTAACGGTTTTTCTGTAGATTTACATATTGCAGAGCCACGGAACACTTTCTCATCATCTCATCCTTGGTAAACCTCAACTCCTGATGACAAAGAAAAACCTTCCCGTATCTCAGATGTATAATCGACATACTAAATATAGTAACTTAAGCAATACCCAAATCAAAAAAATGCAACGAAAATGGGAAAACAACAAACCCCAAAAAAATGGAGGAAAAAACACTATGCTAGATTTAGACAGGAACAAATGGCGTCAATCGAAAGAGAGTAAAGGAAGAAATCTTCAGGAACCTGAAGGCGATCAAACTCTTGATGGATCTTGGCAGGGGTTCTGAGCTTCTTCTTGAAGAAAGCGAGGGCTTCAGAGCAGTGTTTCAGCTGCTCTCCAGAGAGCCGGAGCGGTGGTGGTGGATCAAAGCAGGCGTCTGTTGGGCTGTTTGCAGCAGAGGAAGCGGTGGCAGAGGAGACTACGGCCATCGCCGGAGAGTGAGCCCTGCGGCGCAGGCCTGTGCAGTTCCCCGTAGCTTCAGTCCGATCTGTTTTCTCTCCCTTCTCCAGGATGTCTACACTTGCGATCGGAAGAGAGAGAGACGGGAAAAAACAAAGATCGAGGATTTTTTACACATTACTTCCTGAATCTTTAAAAATTTATCATAATTGAACTTTAACGGTTTAGCGTTTTTTAACATTACCCTTTTAGATTTTATAAAAAATAGAGCATATTTGACATTAATAATATCTTAAATTGAACCATAATGCAAAATTATGAATCTCTAAAATTAATCAAGGGCATGTGTCATTGTGAGCTCGACTAGATTTTTTATCCCCAAATTTTATTCATTTAAATGGATTGACTATCTTACTAAATCGAGTTCTTCCTTGTTCAATATTAATGTGTATATTTATAGTGGTCTTACATGGCTTAATTAGATGCTAAAATATGTATTTATACCATTTAAAATGTGGCTCTCAAAGTTTATTTTCAAGAGGCATGATCTTGACTCTCTCTAATATTCTCATTTATTATCTTGTTCATTCTTATATATTTATACTTCAATTAATATTCTTATTTACGCGACTCACCCCTACCCCCTCTCGGCATTCAATTCCTTAGGGCAAGAGCTGTAGGGGTATAGAAATGAGATGCAAATGGAGGAGCGAATGTGGGCCAATGACACAGTTACCCCCTCGACGTAAATATAGATCTTTCATTCCCTCAATATCAAATTTCTAACTCAATCGTTGATTTCAACAATTGTACTTGCATCTGAAATTAAAAAAAATCTCTATAAACATTTCTAACTTTTTTTTACAAAACAATCATAGATACTTAGCTCTCAATTACAAATAACTCATCTTCTCCTAATATCTTTTTACAAAAATATCTTAAATAGTTAAAAGTCTCTGTTCCTATTTGAAATCATGGTCTGGTGAGTCAGCGTAGAGCAACTATCATGGAGAAGCCTATGAGTGATACGTGTAAGTACCCCAGGGTAGTTTTGATTTAATCAACCAAGTTAAGTTAGGTCCTGGTTGTGTTTGATCCCTGTGTCGAATGAAAGATACAACATACGAGAAGGATGACACGCAGGGGTGGATTTATACATGGATTGGGGGGGGGGCATGTGTAAGTTTTATTAGTAATACTAATATAGTAATATTGTTATTATTTATAAATAATAAATTAATTATTTAAGAAAGGAAAAACTATAAACAGCGTGCAATGACGCAAGGCGTGCGGACATGGGCGGACTTCCATGTGTAAGTTTTATTAGTAATATTAATATAGTAATATTGTTATTATTTATAAATAATAAATTAATTATTTAAGAAAGGAAAAACTTATAAACAGGCGTGCAATGACGCAAGGCCTGCGGAAGTCGGTGACGGCGCTGCAATAGTCGGCACGGGCGGCAGGGATTACTCGCTTCGCAACTTCGGTGTGGTCCGTGTGGAGGTCTTGTGCAAAACTACGAAATTCTCAAATCTGATTCGAGAGAAAGGTACAATTTCTCTTCTCCTTAATCCTTATGCCTTATCTTACTCCTTAGGCCTTAGGGTTTTGATTTTTGAAACCCCTAAAACGGATCAAGGAAAGAAGGGGGAAAATATTTTTTTTGGGTGTTTTCATGTAATCATGTTCGTTTCTTTATCCTCTTCCCATTCATGTTCATTTTCAATTTTCATGATATCCTTCTAAGTTTTATCTGTGCTCTTGCTCTACTCTGTAATCTTTAGAAATTTGCTTCTTTTTTTTTTTTGTTTCATATGTTGCGCACGATGATGATATATTGATATGTTGAACCCCATATATATTGATATGTTGCGCACGATGGTGTTTTCATGTAATATTGTTTGTTTAATATTGATATATTAAACTGATATATTGTTTGTTTCAAGTTTTCCATTGTTAAAGGTTTCATATACTTCCAATGAGAAAATCTATTATGATTGATAGATTTTTTCAAAGGAAGAGAGCAAATGAATTTGATTCAGCTACTGCTGTAACTCCTTCGACAAGCTCAAATGACAATGATCTTACATCTGAAATTCCTCCTAAAAGATTTAAAAATACAGAAACTGAAGAGGTTGATCTCAATTCTTTAGAGCGTGATCCAGGATTGCGTCGACAAATTTGGGAATATCATCCTAACCAACGAGAGAAAATTCGTCAAGCTTATTTGAATCTGAAAGCATATCAGCCAATTCTTCAACAATATCCATTAAATAAAAATATTAAGCATTCTCGAAGATTTTAGTCTACTTGGTATGAACAATTTCCTTGGTTAGAGTATTCATCATCTAAAGATAAAGCATATTGCTTTCCATGTTTTATCTTCAATAAGCCGTCAGGATGCTTAAATCAAACTACATTTACTGTTGATGGATTTGATAAGTGGAAGAAAGTTCGAAATGGAAAAGCTTGTGCTTTCCTAGGTCATATAGGAAAAGATAATGTATCTTCGCCCCATCGTAATGCTGAAAAGGCATGTGAGGATTTGATGAACCAAACACAACATATATCAAGGCAATTCGACAATTTTAATGATGAACAAATCGCAACTAATCGTCTTCGATTAAAGGCTCACATACATGTGGTGTTGTTGCTTGCACTTCAAGGAATTCCGTTTAGAGGTCATGATGAGAAATCTAGTTCATCTAATCGTGGCAATTTTCTTGAATTTTTGGATGTGCTGACCATGTACAATGATAAACTTTCAAAGGCAATTGCGAAAGCTCCAAAAAATGCCAAGTATACAAGTCACGATATTCAAAAACAAATACTTCATGTACTTTCGGTGAGAGTGAAAAATACAATTCGTGAAGAAATTGGAGTTGCCAAGTATTGCATAATTATTGATGAAACCCGAGATGAGTCAAAAAGAGAGCAAATGCCTATAGTATTGAGGTTTGTTGATACTCTTGGATTCATTCAAGAACGATTTTTTGGGCTTATTCATGTATCTGATACTACAGCTTTGACTTTAAAGAATGCTATATATTCTGCTTTGGCTCACTACAATTTGGATGTTCAAAATATTAGAGATCAAGGCAATGATGGTGCTAGTAACATGAGGAGCGAGTTTAATGGATTGCAAGCTTTGATTATAAAAGATTGTGAAAGTGCTTATTATGTTTATTGTTTTGCTCATCAATTACAATTAGCTTTAGTAGCAGCATCAAAAAATGTGATACCTATTCATCAATTTTTTGATTGATTAACTTTTATAGTTAATATTGTTGGTTCTTCATGTAAGCGTAATGATGAATTGAAGAATGCTCATGCGGATGATATTGCACATTTGATTGCTATTAATGAACTCGAGACAGGGCATGGACTTAATCAGATAGGTACTTTACAACGAGCTGTTGATACACGCTGGAGTTCTCATTTGAGATCATTGAAAGACTTAATTAAGATGTTTAGTGTATCGTGTACGGTATTACTCAAGGTTATGGATGATGGACTTCTTTCTCAACGAGCAGATGCAACATCAGTTTTTGATGAAATGACTTCCTTTGATTTTGTATTCATCTTGCATCTTATGAAAGAGATTATGGGGATCACAGATATCCTTTGCCAGAGTTTACAAAGTAAGTCTTAGGATATTATAAATGCAATGGAGCTTGTATTATCTACTAAAAATTTGCTTCAACAGATGAGAGATAACAAGTGGGATGATTTGCTTGTAAAAGTGAAATCTTTTTGTGATCTTCGAAATATTGACATTCCTGATTTTAATGCTCAGTATATTAACAGATGAGGTCGAGCCCGTGCTCGTCAAGACAATTTCACAATTGAGCATCATTATCAGATATACCTCTTTTATGCTTCAATAGATTCACAGTTGCAAGAAATTAATGGTCGCTTTAGTGCTGATGCTATGGAATTGCTCATTCTTAGTAATGCCTTAAATCCTCAAAATGCTGCGGAGTCTTTCAGAGTTGTGGATATATGTAAATTAGTTGAAAAGTTTTATGCCTAAGATTTTACAAGAGATGAAAAAGAGCAATTGGAGATGCAATTGAAGCATTATGAGTATAATGTAGTCAAAGGGCCTGACTATAAAAATCTTTCAACCATTTCAAAATTATGTCAATGGTTAGTAAAGACTAACAAATCTGTTACATACAACCTCATTTTTAGAGTGATCGTACTTGTGCTTACTCTTCCAGTTTCCACTGCTACTTCAGAACGATTATTTTCTGCAATGAATATTGTGAAAACAAGGCTTCGGAGCAAAATGGAGGATGCTTTTCTCTCAGACGCGTTAATGGTATATATTGAGAGAGAAATTGCTAGAAATGTGAGCATAGAAGCTATCATTGAAGGCTTCGAAAATTTAAAAGAACGTCAAATTTCTTTTAGTTAGAGAATTGTATTTGATACTTAATTACATGCACATTAACTTTATATTTTTGAATCATGTTTGATCACAATACTGCCTATGATGCTTTTGGTTACCATTATATTTGTGATTGCATCATAATTGTTGTTATTGCATCATATTTGTTGAATGCCTTAGTGATCCCAAAAATTATGATCAATAATTTTGGTCGTTAGTTGCGCTTTTTCTTGGAGTATGCGCCCCCCCAATATAAAATCCTGGATCCGCCCCTGATGACACGGGAAGGGAGCCGATGGGTTCGGTGCATCCGAGGGACGCAAAGACTACAGAAGAGTACACCAGTGAATAAGAATGGTGTGCGCGACGTCCGAGGGATGAGAAGTCTGGGAAGCCCGTTCGAGGTGGAAGGCCAGAGCCGGGTTTGGGTGAGTCTAACTCTGGTTGGTCGAAAATCACCCTTTTGAACAAAAGCAAAAAGTCAACATGAAAGTTGACTTTGATCAAAAGGTCAACTGAGACACCTCAGATGCCTTCGGAAGTGCCTCAGTTCATAAATCTTATCTCTGTGTAAAAGTGTAACTGAGACGCCTTAGTTTGAACCCCAAACGTCTCAGATCAGGACTGAGACGCCTCAAGTCGCAACTGAGGCACCTCAAATTAAATTCTATCAATAGTTACTGTTGGCATCGCGGATAAAATCTTATCCAACTGAGGCACCTCAGGTTCACGTCAGCATAATGGTAACTTCAATTTTTGGGATACAAATAGCCCCTAGACTAAGGAAGAAAAGACAACAACTTGTATTTAATTTCCTAGTCATGTTGTGAGCTTTCCAAGATTGTAAAAGACTTCTTCATCTATAATGAAGGAGACTTTTAGTGTACTTTTTGTTGCATTGGATTAGCAATTATCCTGGTTGCAACCAAGTAATTTGAGCATCTTCTTTTATAGTTGTTGATATTATTTATATTTAATTTAGCTGCTTAAACTAAGTTGTCATCTTTGTTAAGAGTTATGCAAAAGATATAGTTTTTATTTGTAGGATTATTCACCCCCTTTATCGGTCTGCACGGGACCTACAATACGAAGGCAAAGGGAGCTCTCCAAGCTCTTACAAACACTAAGCAAAAGGTTAGAATGAGCACCGAGGTTGGACTCGGCATGACCATTCTAACGCTCAAATTAGCACAAGGCTTAAGTAGGAGAAAAATTATGGAGAAGTAGGAGAGTCCAAAAGATTATTGTCGCATACCAGTGACTATGAGAGCGGACAACTTTATATAGGATTGTCACTGCACCCTTACATTGCCCATGCCTTTCGAGAGAAATAGTTACGTTGCTCACATCCTAAAGAAGTAATGCCGATATATCCACGTTCTTTGGGATTGACAACTATGTTACCTGCATTATTGAGAAAAAATAGCATGGAAAGTCACATAGGATGTAGGTCTCCATCAAGGGTGATCAATCTGGATGAATCTAGTGAATAGATTCAGAGAGGTCGCATGACCAAGCCGAAGGAATTGATTGATTGAGCCGAAGGAATTGGTTAACTAAGCCGAAGGAATCAGTTGACCGAGGAAAAGGAATCGGTTGACCGAGCCGATGGAGTCTGCCAGTCAAGGGAGTCAGAAGGCTGAGTCGATGGAGTCGGAGGACCGAGTTGAAGTAGTCGGGTTGACCAAATCAAAGTAGTCAGGTTGATCATATCAGAGTAGTCAGGTGGGCGAGTCAGAGTAGTCGGGTTGACCAAACCGAAAGAATTGGTTGACCGAGCTAAGTATGATAGTTAAAGGAGTCAAAAGACTGAGTGGATGGAGTCGAACAATCAAGTCAAAGTAGTTGGGTTGACCGAATCAGAGTAGTTGGGTGACCAAGTCGGAGTAGTTGGATTGACTAAACCAAAGGAATCTGTTGACCTAGCTAATGAAGTCTAGTAGTCGGGGGAGTCAAATGACAGAGTCGATGGGCTAGTTGTATTACTGAGTTGGAGTAGTCGTATGACCTAGTCGAAGGCGTCTAGTGGACCGCCTTGACTTCCACCTCTTTTTGCCCTTTACCAGTTAACTTAATTTTGTCCTGACCCTTCTACATGAGGCCTCCCATATCCACCATATCACAAGTCTTCTCCCCAAGTCTAGTGAAACGAGGTTCGAGTCTGACTGACTGAACTGACCTAGTTGCACTTTGACTGTCAGTCTGCATTTAAGAATGACGTGGCATTATGTTATCCCTATCTTACACACTATACACCTCGGTAATATGCAAATTAACAATCATTAATGTAAGTGATACACGAGATGGCATTTTTGGGTCATGATTGGCCTATCTTGTCCTGTCGTTAATGTTGTCGAGTCAGAGTATGACACGTGTCAAGATGATGCTGAGAGATCGGCCTGAGGTGACTATATTGAGATTTTGCGGGTTTAGGCACGTGATCCAACCATCCAATGCCTCAGCCTGCCATTTCATCAGCGAGATCTGATGACTGAAATTTCGAACCTTGAGTATATTAGGGTTGGCAATGGAGAAATATCATTATCTTCGACAATTTCTTCTCCTTCCTTCTTTGTGGGTCTCCTAGTTTCGTCGAATCTCTGATATTTTCCACTGTAAGTTATCATTGCCTTTTCTCCATTCTTCTTCGTCGTAAATTCCTGTCATCTTTCGTTGACCTTCTAGTCCTACAATTAGATAGGATTTCCTATAGCGATCCCTTGGATGGCTAGCAAGTCCCCCTCTACCTTCTTGTATGAGCCCATTGAATCAGACTTGCATGGGGGTGATGTGGACCAAGTGTGATTGCAGTTAAAAATCCTAGTCGACTACCGTATTATAATCTCAAGCATTTTTGACCAACCCGCTCATCCACTGCTTGGCTTTCTTACTTTTTTTCATGGTCATTTGTTTAGCAGGCTTTGATTTTGTATCCCAACCTTTTTTTGAGGTCTCCTAGTACTTCCCTATCCTTTTGCCACAATTGGCCCCAAACTCTTCCTTATTTTATCCAAAAAAAATTGGAAGCAAGATTATTTTACTTCACTGTTAGGCCAAAGTGTAGTCACCTGAAGAAGCTCCCAACTTCTCAAAAGGAATGAAAATCCCAGTTTTTTTTGTTAAGCTTCCAACACCCGTGTCTTGGACTACCGGGTGCAAGTGGAACTTCTCGATCCTTCGCCTCTCAGTCATTTCAAATTGGAGTCTACTTATTTGGAGGTTGCTCACAAGTTAGCTGATCTCTAGTTCAATTGCAACTCACTTATCGAGGAGGGCCTTCTTTTTTGATTTGGGTTTAGCCCAATTGCTGTTGAGCTCCAATCTTCTTTCGGTAAGAGTTTTTTTTGTCTCTTTCTTATGTGATTGCTAACTGAAACTTTTCCTTTTTGTGAGCTCAAACAATGTTAAAGGCTTCCCTCAATGACTTCCTAAAGTTGACCGAGCTTGAGCTGAAGGAATCTACCCATTGACTTTCTGGATGATGCGGCTGACTTGTGATTGAAGGAATTTTATGATTTGCTCGATAGCCGCACCCTTAGAATGCTCCAACATGGAGTGGATGGAGCAGTTAAGCAGCTATGAAAGGTCGGGCACCTATCTACCAACTTGCCCCTTGCCCCCAAATGCTATCAACCCGAGGAGAATCTGTCAAGAAATCCCCGACGGGGATTTTGCTAACCTAGAGTAGTCATTGTGCTTATATTTGTTGACTGCCTCTTGTAATTTTGCAACGATGTACTAACAAAGTTTTTTAATGATATAGATGAATTTTTAACCATTGCAGTTTGTTTATTAAATAGTTGTAGTGGATTGTGTGTCAAATTACGAGGGTCAAAGGGCTCCGAGCCTATGATGGTACTTAGTGTAGGATGTGATCGTCTTCGAATTTATGGAGACACATATGGACTCAGTGTATGACCTGAGCATTTGGACTCAATGTATGACCCGAATATCTTCAAATTCATGGAAACATGTGTAGACTAGGTATATGACCTAAATGTCATGAACTTGGTGTATGACCCGAGTATCTTCGGACTCGATATATGACCTGAGTGTCTTTAGTTTCATGTGAACATGCATGGACTCGATGTATGACCCAAGTGTCTTCGATTTTGTGGGAACACGCAAGAACTCGATGTACAACCCGAATGTCTTTAATTTTGTGGGAACACGCATGAACTTGATGTATGACCTAAGTGTCTTCGAACTCGATGTATGACCCGAGTGTCTTCAATTTCATAGAAACACGTATGGACTTGGTGTATGACTCAAGTGTCTTCGATTTCATGGGAACACGCAAGGACTCAATGTATAACCTAAGCGTCTTTAATTTCGTGGGAACACACATTGAGTTAGTGTACAACCCAAGTGTCTTCAATTTCATGAAAACACACAAGGACTCGATGTATAACCCAAGTATATTTGATTTCATGAAAACATATAAGGACGCAGTGTATGACCCGAGTGTCTTCAATTTCATGGGAATACGCATGAACTCAGTGTATAGTGTATGACCCAAGTGTCTTCGATTTCAAGGGAACACATATATGTTGGTGCTTGGATGGCTAGAGAAGGGGGGGGGGGTGAATGTAGCCAGACACAGAAATTTTTTTCTTTTGAACTTTCTGCACTTAAGAGTTAGTAGCGGAAGAATACAGAAACAGAAATGTAGAAACTAAAACCCTAAAACTAAACACAAACTCAAGACGCTAACAAAGATGGTTTATAAGGTTCGGGGATAACTTGCCCCTACCCCGGGAAATTCGGATATCAAATGCCTCCTTCTCAGTGGAGAAACCTCTCCACACAAATAGTCTCGAGAGATATGAATTAAGCGTACAGAGACTGAAAAGGAAGATCTTACAGATCGCTAGCAAAGCACAAGGAAGAGAACAGGAGAACATATCACCGAGCACAGCACATCACCACTAACGCAAGAACCATCAGCTCTTCGTTTGCTTGCTGATCCACTCGCAACTTCCTCCACAGACTCAAGGTTTCAGCTTTGTTAGAGATTGCTTGAAGATTCAAAATGAACAATTGTTTCTGAGGCTTCTTCGCTACCAGCTCTTAAGCCTCTGCCCAAAACCCAGGTCACAGGTGAGCCTCTATAGCTCCCAGCTGCTCATCTGCAACAGCCCCAGCTACATTGACCTCTTCTGGACTCCCTGAACTCTCTTTAGCCGAGCCCCAGATCAGTTCGTCAGCTTCCCAGCCGTTGCTAGCAGCGCTAGACATCCGTTGAAACCTGAGAAGAGAAAACAGCCAAACCTGCTTAAAGGAAAGTCCCCAGTTGACTCTCCTCCATTGTTTGAATCCTCCCTGTATCACCTGCACACTTAGCAGACACTTAGCAAATGAAGTTAAACGGGAATCAGTAAGTAGTAGAGAAAATACAGAACAAACAGACGCGATCGGAAATTTGACAGCGGATTTGAATTAAAGATACAGCTACTGATCGGTCCACAGATCGATCAGAGAGGGCCCTGATCGGTCACCAGACCGATCAGGGAAACCCCTGAACAATCAGGCTCCTGCCTGATCGGTCCAAAGTGAGAAAGAGGGATCGTGGACTGACCCTGATCAGTCACACTGATCGAGCACAGGTCAAGGATCGGTCACCAGACCGATCCAGCAGCTTGCTTTCCATAACCCGCAGAAAACACACGTCTGATCGGTCACCTAACCAATCAGGTTGTTCCCTGATCAGTCTGGTGACCGATCAGGTCACTCCCTGATCGATCAGGAGCCATTCTAATCGGTCATGATGAGGAATGGTCCGATATTTGATCGGTCAAAGGGACCGATCAGGGTTTGTCCCATAAACCCACTGTCCCTTCTCTGATCGTTCACCAGAACGATCAGAAGCCAAACAGAAACCTTTCTGTTCTCTCCCTGATCGGTCACCAGACCGATCAGATTTCTCTGAATCGGTCACCAGACTGATCCACAACAGGGAGTTCGTGCCAACTCCCTGATCGGTCTCCAGATCGATCCAGCTTCGACCCAATCACCCCTAAGTCCAGAGAACAGGCTCCCTAACCTTCTCTGACTCATTCTGGTCCCCCGGACCAAGACTCCGTGCCCAGCTTCACTCACCGGGACTTCATTTAACCTAGCTTCACTCGCTAGGACCTGACTTCACTCATCAGGGTTTCGGTCACCTAGCTTCACTCGCTAGGACCCGGCTTCACTCATCGGGATTTCAGTCACCTGACTTCACTCACCAGGACCCGGCTTCACTCACTAGGGTTTCCTTCACCTTGCTTCACTCACCAGGGTTTCCATCACCTGGCTTCACTCACCAGGACCCGGCTTCACTCACCGGGGTTTCAATCACCTGGCCTCACTCACCAGGACCCGACTTCACTCACCGGGGTTTTCGTAACCCGACTTCACTCACAGGGAGTCGTGCCCAGTCCCCGACTAGGACTTAAACCAGACTCATCTTATTAACCTAAACTTAAATCGGTGTCAACACTAAAATAACAATCAGGGTCAGACTGCATCAACAATCTCCCCTTTTTTGTTGTTTGATAACCCAATTTTAAGTTTAGGTATTTGGAATCAATTGTAATCAAATTTCACTATCGTAGGAGAATCAGAGTCCTCCCACTACAATAGTTATACTCGTAATCATCCTAAACTTAACTAACCACACTCTCCCCCTTTGTCAAACACCAAAAAGGGTGTAGACTGGTTGTTAAGTTTAAAATACCTCCCTCTTTACCCAGGGGTTTCCCCAAAACAAACAAAGGATAAGAATTTTAGAAAGCATATGTAAAGCATATGATATAGATAAATCAAGACAAGATAATCATACGCATCATATGAAAAGGAAACATGGAATAGAAAAACCATGAAATAGCAGTCATACATAAAATCCATTAGACAGTCAAATACATAACAAGTCATGGAATAATAGTCAGAAGCAGAATACAGCAAACAATCAATCCTAAGCTAGTGGGTCGTCAAACTGCATGGGATCGTAGGATGTGTCATCGTATGGTAGGAAGCTCCCCGGAGCAGTGCTGTTAGAGGGCGTAAATCCAGGAAATGTAGGCTGGTATGGATGACTAGCTGCCCAAGCGCGCCACTCCGCAATCCACGCCTGCTGCTCGGCGTGCATGGCAGACTGAAACGCCTCCTGACCCACACGCAATCTAGAGATCTCGGACTGAACCTCAGTCTGAAATGCCTCCTGACTGGTACGTATCTGAGAGACCTCGGAGCTGATCCCCTGCCACCAGAGCTCGGACACATGAAACTCATGTTGTATGGTCTGCTCTAGCTTCGCGACCTGCCACCGGAGATCAGGATCCGGCTCGTACTCGTAGTTTGCAGCGGGTGCCTCATGATGTACAACCGGAGCTGCTGGTACCTGTATGTGGGCTGCCCGAGGTAGCTCTCCTAAACCCCTCCCATCCTTCCATATAAGGCCCTGGGGTCCGACAATAATGTCAGACTTGGCAAACACATGTTTACCAAGTCGGCAGTCTTGTCGAACCATCGTCACAGTCCTGCCCTTGGACACATCGACACTGACTGACTGAAGCCAGTCAGTGATAACGTGTCCAAAAGGCATGTAAACTGTGTGCCGCCCGGGCTCGCTATAGGCTATGATGGAAAAGATAATGCTCGCTGTGATATCATAATCCAGACGGCGATGCATCACGTAGAGCAGCAAGCAATGGTATAGGCGGATTTCACTGAGAGGTTTTGAAGTGATTGGCAAAAGGCAGTTTGTGATAATCTTAAAAAGGATATAATCAACAGGAGAAAGGCGAAGGGCAGCAAAAGTAGGGAAATCAGGTCCTAACTTATCAAGGCCATCCGACCTAGGGTGTCCAAGGAAATACTCATAGATGGAATCAGATGTTTCCCCCTCAAAGGGAGGCGGTAAAGGATCAGGAAGCTGAGGGTAGATTGGAGATCTATTTGGCGATCGACGACAGCCAAGATACTTTGAAATATTTTTGTAGGTAAAGTCAAGGTTGATTTTGGCTACCTGAATTATATACTCCAAACCCCCTTGTGGTCCCGGTTGCAGATTGTTGTAGAATTCAAACACTAGATCAAAGTTGATGGTCCGCTCGAGAGAAAGGAAAAATTCAAGATTGTAGAAATCAATAACCTCTCTAATAGAGGGACAGTGCTCATATAAGAAAGGTCTATCAATAGACCTACAAGGGAGGAGTTTAAAAGTTCTACTTTGGAAGGATTGTTCAAAAGTGGCATTGGGTGTTAGTAATATGAGAGAAGTGTCCTAAGACAATCACCTTATGATTGTAATAATTTACTTTAATAAATGAATATTCACTGTTTGAGTATACATGCTCGTGTATTTGATTGAGATCTTAAACTCATTTACTGAATGTCCGCAATACAATTCACAGCATGAGAGAATTTGTGATGAATTCACAACTAGTGATTATCTCTACATGTGCAATTGTGAAGTATTGAAATTGTCCCTAGTCGATGAATTGATAAATACGGACACTATCAATTCTGTTGAGACTAGCATGGGTTATTCTCTAATCAGCTGATTCTTACTGGCTGGTGACATTGGGATGTCCGGAGATAAACATGAATGCTAGTTATGGGAACTAGTTCATTGGAGTGACTAGCTGTAAAACTTCATATGGTAATCTGCATATAGATATGTCAATGAAGTTCTTACTGCAGCTTAAGTGCGATGTTCCTTTGACTTGCGGTGTTCAAGTCATCTTGGTCATAAAGACTTATACTTTGACATCTTAAGCAAGCATCTCCAAGGAGGTGTGGACCCAGGATGATTGGGCATAAGCCGAAGTGCCCGAAGATGTTTGAACAACCTACAAAGGATTCACCACTCCTTGCGAGGAGATGTATACCCAAGGCCTATCGTCGGATTGTTACTCGAAGCCTCTGGCCAGAGCATCACATGTTCCGAGTATGAATCTCTCAGAAACATGAGAGTAACTAGAATCTGTTGGACGAGAAAGACATTACTTGGGCTAGGTGTGACGTAGTCAGCCTAGTGGGGACTGACACACATAGACCGTGTCCTAAACTAAGTGGGTAAAAGATGGTGAAGGGAATGAGGCACGACTCATTATAGCTGCTGAAGGGTTTCAGAATAGTTTCTGAGGTCAACCGTTGATCTTTCGATTAATTGGGGATCATGATGTACTACTAGGTGCCACTCATGATCGTTCTATAATTGGTTAATTATAGACGGCCAACATAAATCGAAAGCCTATTTAGTCACACACACTACGAGTGATCCGAGGGATTTAAAACGAGTTGAAAATTGGATTTTTCGATCAAGAGAGAGAAGTCGAATCTGAATTTATCAGAGACGCATCGGAAGCTTAAAATGGCTAAGTCTTTTGAAGGCTTATTGGACGAATTAAATAAGTTTAATTCGTAAAGTAACGGCATGGATTTGGCCGGCCAAAGAGGGTTCCAACCCTCTTTGGTTTGGCCGGCCACAATAAAAAGGGAAACCAAATTGTTTGGTTTAAATTATAAAATAAATCGAGCGTGATTTATTTTATAAAATTATGGATAAAGAAATTTATATAAAGAAATTTATAGAAATTTATTCTTTTTATGGAAATTAAAATGAACCATGGATTAGTTTATTTTATTTTATAAAATTAATTATGAATTGATTTTTCCATGATAAGAAAAATTTATATAATAAATTTCTTGTAAAATTTTATTCCATAATAAAAGGGGAGACATGGTTGTTTTTATTATAAATTAAGTTATAATAAAAACTTGGCATAACAGAATAATTCATAGAAAAATTTATAAGATAAATTTCTTATGAAAAATTTATTCCGTTAAAAGGAGACTTGGCAATAAAGAGGCTACTATATAAAGGTGCAAAGGCAAGGCTTGGAAATCAATTCAAGAGATCAAGGATTCTTGCCTAGCCTCTCTTCCTCTCCTTCTCTCCCTCTCCCTCCTCTAGTAGGCGCCGACCCTAGAGGGTTCCCCTAGGGTTGCCGTGAGCCACCTCCACCAAGAAGGTGCCGAAGAAGAAGAAGAAGCGGGTCGCGACTCCTTCCTTTCTCCCGGAATCTTGATTCCGTTTTTGTTTTGGTGGTTAGTTTTCCATCTCTCTCTCTTGATATTCTAGTCGTGCTTTTGGAGAATCTAGTAGTTCTTGTCGGCACGAAAGTCGTGGCTTTGCGAAGTCATCCCGAAGAGAACTCGGCGTGGACGCGAATAGAGGCGGAGCTTCCAAGGGACGCTACGGTTGGATCTCGTCCCTTTCTACGAGTTACGCGAGGTATTAAGTAAATTAGTTTACTTTCTGTAAAATTTTAAATGTATGATCATGTCTCCACAACATAAGGTTGTATGCTAGATACGTGGTTAAAAATAATTTGAGAAATTATTTATGCTAAATCTTCCGATGCACGTAATTAAATTTTAAAATTACGAACCCGTATCCATGTAAACATGTACCCGGTCCCAACACTAGGGAACCTAGAGCCTGAGGATGGTTGAGGTCTACGAGAGGGTGTAGAAGATGAAGGGACTTTTCCCTTTGAGGTCCCCTCGGTAGGTTCTTTGCCCTTGGAAGATTTCCTAAGGGGTTGGAATAAGAGGTCACGGCAACAAATTGGAATTGATCAGCAAAGTTATGGGCACACAAAAGTTGGTAAGGTAAGGTTTGATTAGTGAGGTTTAGGTCACGGCAAACACATCACAAGTAGAAACAACATGGTTAGCCCACAAAAATTATAACTTATGAAGTAATCAGCAACCGAAAAAAAACCTTACATAGGTGCCATTCGGTTGGTCGAGTTGGTTGAGAGAAATACAAACGACCTGGCGCAAGCAAGAGGACCTCGGCTGAGTTGTCTGAGAAGAACACACTTGCAAATGAACTCGCGATCTCACACGCAGGAGATAGAAAATCGAGCTCAAAAATTTGCAGAGGAAAGGAGAACTCACGAATAGAAACTTCAGACACTACTCAAAAACTTGCAGAGGAAAGGAGTTGTCTGCTTTCAAGGGCTTGCAGTGATCTTGCGGAAGAAGGAGAAATGCAAACTGGAGCTTGCTTGAAGAGGAGAAGAACCCACAGATCTTCCCAAAGAGCTTGCAAGAATCACAAGAGACAAGGACTTGAGCGCAAACTCACAGAATGGAGGCTAGGAAACGTTCTCACGCTGGAGGAGAAAGAGAAGTTCGGGCGGCTAGGGTTTGAGATATGAGTATTTGGGTGATTAAATCGGTTGGTGGACCGATCACCAACCAAAGTTAATGTGGTTCCAGGGGTACCCAGACCGATCAGGGAACCTCCTGATCGGTCTGGCTGCGTTCTGATCGATCGGGTGACCGATCAGGGAAGCCCCTGATCGGTCTGCCGATCGATCAGGGAATGAACAGAGAGATTTGTGATCCCCACTGATTGGTCTGTGGACCGATCAGGAGGGTGGCCAGATTGGTCAGTGGACCGATCAGGCCCAACACAGAGGATTTCTGTGGATTGTTGTAGAATTTCTTGATCGATCTTTATGACCGATCAGGCCAACTCCTGATCGGTCCGGTGACCGATCAGGATGTGCCCTGATCGGTCTGCGGATCGATCAGGGATCGATCTGTGAACCTTCTGTGAGCTCACTGATCGGTCTGTGGACCGATCAGCCAACTCCTGATCGGTCGGTGGACTGATCAGATATCAGAGATTTTCGGATTCATTTCAGAAACTTTAGTTTTAGACTTTCTTTCGAATTTTGATACAATCAGATGGATGTTTATCGATCCTGGAGGTGTTCTCTCGACTAGAATTGATCCTTTAACAAGAATCAAAAGTCGTTATGGATTTAACAAATCAATTTGCTTCAACCAATTTGAAATCTCCTTCACTTAGAATAATCAAACACATGGAATCAAGTTTGTATCAACAACAAAACTCCAATCAAGTTTCCTTGATTGGAATGTCCAAGTATGATCATGGAACCAAATACACATGTATTATGCATTGGTTTTCTCCATACTTGGTCAACTTAATGATTTTTATCTCGTCAATCTAATTCCTTAAGGGATGCATTAACATTTTGAGTAATTAGGTTGATCCTAGCATCTCTCCCCATTTCTAGCAAACAAAAATATTTTGTTAAACTTATAGTTTGTGTGAGATGTCCCCAATTTGCCCAATAATTGTTGCCCGACAATTTGAAATGATCATGAAGGGTTTTGCTTTCTTTTTAATCCTATGAAGCACGACACATTCCCAACTCCCTCCTTAAGAAACTAAATTCATTTTCAGGGAGTGATTTAGTGAAAATATCTGCTAGGTTCGATTTTGACTCTACATGCGAGAGTACAATATCTCCTCTAGCAACATGATCCCTAATGAAGTGGTGACACACTTCAATATGCTTGGTCCTTGAATGATGGACTGGATTCTTTGTTAGGTTTATTGTGCTTATGTTGTCACACAATACTTGCATACCCTTGTAGGTTAATCCATAGTCCTCTAGTGTGTGTATCATCCACAACAATTGTGATACACTCTCTCCCATGATGATAGATTCTGCCTCGATCGTGGAGAGAGCAACACAATATTGCTTCCGACTTGACCAACTTACTAACGATGATTCTAAGAATTGGCAACCCCCACTTGTGCTCTTACGATCCAACTTGCACCCAGCATAGTCAGAATCGGTATAGCCAATCAAGTCAAATGACTCGGTACGGGGGTACCAATGACTGACTCCAATTGTGCCCTTAAGGTATCTCAGAATTCGTTTAACAGCAATTAAGTGAGATTCCTTGGCACAGACTTGATACCTAGCGCACATACCCACAGCAAAAAGAATATCAGGGTGACTAGCTATGAGGTATAGTAAACTACCTATCATACTCCGATATTGGGTTAGGTCAACAGGCTTCCCACTCTCATCATTGCCTAATCTTGTGTTTGTAGCCATGGGAGTGGTTACCTCTTTAGAATCACTCATGTTAAATTTTCAGAGCATCTCTTGAGTGTATTTTGATTGGTGCACATGGATCCCATCTCGAGTTTGTTTGATTTCGAGTCCAAGGAAGAAAGTCAACTCTCCCACTAGACTCGTCTCAAATTCACTCTCCATGTGTCCAATAAATTCATTTAAATAGCCCTTGTTGTTGGAGCCACAAATTATGTCATCGACATATACTTGGGCTACAAATATGTTGTCACCATCTCTCCGTAGAAATAGTGTAGGGTCTATTTGTCCTCTCACGAAGTCTTTTTCAATTAGAAATGTCGACAACCGCTCATATCAAGCTCGAGGTGCTTATTTTAGGCCGTAAAGAGCCTTCTTGAGCTTGAACACGTGGTTTGGAAATTTAAAATTTTCAAACCCTGGAGGTTGTTCAACATAGACCTCTTCTCTTATGAAACTATTTAAGAAGGCCGATTTAACATCCATTTGATAGAATTTGAAACCTCTATGTGCTGCAAACGCAAGCATTAATCAAATGGATTCTAATCGTGCCACGGGAGCATAGGTCTCATCGTAATCAAGGCCTTCAACTTGACTATAGCCCTTGGCTACCAAGCGTGCCTTGTTTCTTACGATTTCTCCCTTATGGTTCAATTTATTTTTAAAGATCCATTTGGTTCCAATAATGGTGGTCTTCTTAGGTCTAGGGACTAAGTCCCAAACTTGACTTCTCTCAAATTGACCTAATTCGTCTTGCATAGCAATGATCTAATCGGAATCATGCAATGCCTCGTCAATTTTCCTAGGTTCAATTTCCGAAATTAGGGCAACCTCATTAGCCTCATTCCTAAAGAATGATCTAGTTCTAACCCCATGATGGATATCTCCAACAATTTGGTCTTGGGGATGACTAGAGGCTAACCTAGTTTACCTTGGTGTTGGAGGTGCTTCTTGGATGGTGTCACTAGACACAGGCTCAGCCTCAGGGTCTGGCTGAGCTACATGTTGTCTAGGCTCACCGTCATCAGATTCATCAGCACCATCTCTAACACTCGGACTTTCATCCAAACCTAGTTTCCTAAGTTCGAATTGAACTCCTTCTACATCTTCTGATTGATCAATTACTTTTGTGATTTCCTCAAAAACGACATCAGAAGATTCTTCGACCAGTTTAGATTTTTTGTTGTAGACTCGGTAAGCTTTGTTGACAAAGGAGTACCCGACCAGTATCCCTTCATCAGCTTTCACTGTGAACTTTCCAAGATGGTCCTTGGTGTTTAGAATAAACACCTTACACCCAAACACCCTTAGATGTTTAACTGTAGGTGGTTTCCCAAACCAAAGTTCGTGAGGAGTCTTCCCTAAAAGTCTATAAATGAGGACTCGATTTTGCACATAGCAAGCTGTGTTCACAGCTTCAGCCCATAAGTAACTCGGTAAAGAGTACCCATTGATCATGCTTCGTGCAGCCTCATGTAGGACTCAGTTCTTCCTCTCTACAATACCATTTTGCTGTGGTGTTCTAGGAGTGGAGAACTCGTGTCTATATCCTCTCTCTTGACAAAATTCTAAAAATCTTTAGTTTTGAAATTCTCCTCTATGATCACTCCTAATTGTTTTAATGGTTGTAGATTTTTCATTTTCAATTCTTCTACAAAATGAAATAAAAACATCCAGGGTTTGATCCTTATATTTTAGAAAATATGTCCAAGTGTATCTAGTAAAGTCTTCAATGATCACAAAACAATACCTACTACCATTCAAAGATATAATTGTACTACAATCAAATAAATCCATGTGTAGTAAATCTAAAGCAGTAGAGGTACTTACAGCGCTTTTATCTTTGTGAAAAGATTTCATTTGCTTACCCATTTGACATGCATCACAAAGCTTTTCTTTTTCATACTTGACGCTTAGTAAGCCACGAACAAGTCCTTTCTTGGCCAATTTTCGGATGTTCTTCATGTTCACATGTGCTAATCTCCGGTGCCAATGGGTGGACTCATCTTCTCTTGACATGAAACACTTAACAGAAGCATTAATAGTACTTTTAAAAGAAACTTGATAAATATTTTCTATCCTTGTGCCTACTAGTACTGTGTCAAGTGTGTCATTTTGTCTAACTAGACATTGACTTGGATATAATTCAATTGTGTAACCCGCATCACACAGTTGACTGATACTTAGGAGATTAAAAGTCATCCCCTTGACTAGAAGGACATTTGTAATTTTAAGACATTCGGATATTTGAATGTCTCCTATCCCTACAACCTTAAGGCTACCATTGTTACCAAAAGATACATTACCTCTACTTTTACTTTGTATGGTAGTGAACAAAGATCTATCACCCGTCATATGTTTGGAGCACCCACTATCAACGAACCAAGTTGATAGATGCTCCCCCTCAATCAAAGCCTACACAATACGAAAAATGGAAGATTTAGGTACCCAAATCTTGGGACCTAAAGCATCTACAATGCATGACTTAGGCACCCATGCCTTGACCACTTTCTTTTGAACCCTAGAAGTCTTATGTGATCTAACATGAGTCCTAGACATTAAGGAAACAAAAGTCAATTCTTTAGGTCGGTAACCTATACCAGCCTTGTTGTAAACCGCTCTTTGAGCGTTTAGAATCATATCCAAAGTCTTAGAGCTAGTTGAGAATTTCTCAAGAAGACTCTTGAGTTTCTCAACCTCACTCTTCAAGGCTTTGTTTTCATCTTCTAAGACTTCAACATGCAAGTCATCAAGATCCTTATCCTTAGAGGATTTTAGTTGTTTTACTTCTACTTTTAATGACTTAACCTTTTCTTTAGATTTCTTTAACAATTCTGTTAAACATGCAATAGTTCTATAACATTTGTCTAATTCAGGAGAAATTACCTCTTCATCATCCGAAGATGATGAAGCTGCGTTTGAGGAGTCCATAGATTCATCACAACTCTCCACATCTTCAATGGCCATGAGAGCTACATGGCGAGTGCTCTTCTCCTCCTTTTCTTCTTCGGATGAGCTAGAAGAAGACTCATCCCATGTGGTCTTCAAGGCTTTCTTCTTCTTCTTCGATTTCTCTTCCTTCTTCTTTAGCTTTGGACATTCACTCTTGTAATGCCCTTTCTTGCTACATTTAAAGCATGTAACATTAGTCTTATCAACTTTAACTTCACTCGTATTATCTTTTCCTTTGTATCGTCGGCTCTTCCTCATCATCCTCCTTACGAAATTAGCCATCTCGGATGAAGATGACTTGCTACCATCCTCCTCTGAGACTCGGATGAAGAAGAAGAGACCTCCTTCTCCTTCTTCTTCTCCTTCTTCTTTTCCTTCTTCTTCTTGGTCTTGTCCCCTGCCATAAGTGCAATCCCCTTCTCCTTGGGGCCTTTGTTAGCAATTTCGTGTAGCTCCATTTCACAAAACAAATCATCTATTTTAACAATTGGCAAATCCTTGGATACCTTGTAGGCATCCACCATGGATGACCACAAGACATTCCTTGGAAAGGCTTTTAGAACATACCTCACAAGGTCGCAGTTCTCGACCTTTTCATCAATGGAGTGGAAACCGTTGAGTATCTCTTTGAAACGACCATGGAGTTCACTTACCGTCTCAGACTCCTTCATGGTGAGATTTTGTAGTTGATTGAGGAACAAGTCCCTCTTGGCTATCCTTGAGTCCCGGGTGTCTTCATGGAGTTTGATAAGCTTATTCCAAAGGTCCTTGGCGCTTGTGAAGGGACCAACTTTTATCAATTGGTCCTTGGACATCCCACATTGCAAGGTGACCACCACTTTCGCATCGGCTTATCCCTTGCCAGTTTGCTCAGCCGACCACCTTGAGGAGTCAAGCTCCTTTCCCTCAGCGTCTTTCGGAGGGGTGAACCCCTCCTTTACTGAGAACCACATACCTATGTCAGTCTTGAGATAATACTCCATGCGAGATCTCCAATACTGGAAATCTGCTCTGTTGAAGAAGGGAAGTCGGTGGTGTTGTATC
>JAGFNQ010006250.1:27574-73442 GCA_024364735.1 Boesenbergia rotunda | reverse complement strand
GTCACCTGACTTCACTCACCAGGACCCGGCTTCACTCACCAGGGTTTCCTTCACCTGGCCTTCACTCACCAGGGTTTCCATCACCTAGCATCACTCACCAGGACCCGACTTCACTCACCGAGGTTTCAATCACCTAGCTTCACTCACCGAGATTTTCGTAACCCGGCTTCACTCACCGGGAGTCGTGCCCAGTCCCCGACTAGGACTTAAACCAGACTCATCTTATTAACCTAAACTTAAATCGGTGTCAACACCAAAACAACAATCAGGGTCAGACTGCATCAACAATATAGACTCGGTGTATGACTTGAGTGTCTTTGATTTCGTGAGAACACACAAGGATTCAGTGTCAAATACGAGTGTTTTTAATTTCGTGGGAACACGTAAGGATTTAGTGTACGACCTAAGTATCTTTGATTTAGTGAGAACAAGAATGAACTTGGTGTATGACCGAGTGTCTTCGGATTTAGTATATGATCTGACTGTCTTCAATTTCGTGAGAACACGCATGAACTTAATGTATGACCTGAGTGATTTAGAAAGAAATGATACTTTCACTGTTGAAGGTAAAAAGACAAATAAAAAGTAAATAAGTACTTGCGATAAAATAAAAAATGACGGGTACCCGAGGTCCCTCAATGTGATAAGGCTACAGATGCATAGCCTGCCATGGCCGGACGAGCTGTTTGTCATCCAAGTCCTCCAAATGTTATGCTCCTGAGTTCAGCTTGTGAGTGACTTGGTAAGGTCCTCCCCATTGAGGTTCTAGCCTCCCCATGTCGCCCATGGACTTGATCTTCTTCTAGATTGATATATTTCGCCACTCGACCTAAGAGATGGTCGAAATTTGTTAGAGACTTTTTCACTAAAAATCAAAAGAAGTCTCCCACCTGTAGACCTTAAGAGAAAGCACTTATGAGCACCTCCTAGGTGGTCGATGACACATCCAAGACAACCTCATTGAAGCGTTGTATACACTCTCTCAGAGTTTCTTTGGCCATCTGCTTCAAGGAGGGCAAGTTGAGGGGCATCATATAGTACCGTTTATTGTTGGCAAAATGATACAGGAACACGACATTAAAGTAGGCAAAAGTTTGGATGGATGGTGATGGTAGCTAAGTAAACCATCATTGTGCTGAGTCAGAAAGAGTTGTTAGAAAGACTTTGCACTTGACATTGTCAGCATATTGATGTAGTAAGGCAGAGATCTTGAACCGACTTAGGTGGTCTTGGGATCCACTGACCAGTATACTCTCCAAGCTGAGGTGTCCGAAAATTATGGGGTAAGCCATCATCCAGAATGTAGCTCAAAAAATATATTCTTTGAGGATTCCTCTCCTCTGAAAGCAACGACTCTTTGCCTTTATTCATCTTTGAAGGAGGCGCCCCTCTTGCTATCGATCCTTTTGAGTGCTATTCGGGCAGATCACTATCTTTTCCTATTATTGGTGATGGCAGTCGAAGGAGGTCCCACTGGGCCCAATGACATCCTACTGTGAATAGGTGACACCTCAGTCGAGGCAGTGGATGCCTCTATAGTAGTCAGATTCGCTGGAGGGTCTCTTTGCAAAGCCCATTGTATCGCCTGGTCAAGTATATTTAAAGGTCTGCTCAAGCCATGTTGATGTCTCACCTTGAGCCACGTTGCCTACGAAGATGAGTGCTCGATAGTTCTCCCGGGTTCCATCATCTCAATGCCTCAATTCAGGTGTTTTCCATAGACCACGTCCTATCTAAGATCATGGTTTTGTGAGTCAGTGCAAAGCAATTGTCATGGAGAACGTTAAGGGTGACATGAAGGCAAAGGAGGGGGGGGCTCAATTACCAAGCTCCTACAAACACTCGTCTAGAAGTTAGAATGGGCACCGAGATTAGAATTGACATTACCACTCAGACAATCAAGTTAGCATAGGGCTCAAGTAGGAGAAAAACTGTGGATAAGTAGAAGAGTCCAAAAGATTATGTTCGTATACCTGCGCCCGTGGGAGTGAGTGACTTTATACAGGATTATTGATGTGCCTTTACATTGTCCATGTCTTTCGAGAGAAGCGACTACGTTGCCCACGTCTTACGAAAGTAATGCACACATTGCCCACATTCTTTGGTATTGATGACTATATCACTGCATTATTTGAGAGTGACGACTATATTACCTTGTTCTTGGGGAAAAATGGTACGGTAAGCCACATAGGATGTAAGTCTCTACCGAGGGTGATCAATCTGGATGAGTCTAGTGAACAGAGTTATAAAAGTTGGATAACCAAGCTGAACGAATTAATTGACCAAGCTAATAGACCTGAAAGTCAGGGAGTTAGAAGACTAAGTCATGGAGTCGGACGATCGAGTTAGAATAGTAGGGTTGATCGAATCGAAGTAGTCGGGTGGCTGAGTCGGAGAAGTCAGATTGACCAAACCAAAGGAATCAATTGACCAAAATAATGGAGTCTGATAGCTAGTCGACCGGGGGAGTCGGAAGACTGAGTGGATGGAGTCGAACCACTGAGTCAGAATAGTCAGGTTGATCGAGTAAGAGTAGGCGGGTTGACTGAATCGGAGTACACAGGTGACCGAGTCGGAGAGTCAGGTTGATGGAATTGAAGGAATCGGTTGACCATGCTGATGGAGTTTGATAGTCAAGGGAGTTAGATGTCTGAATCGATGAGGTAGTCGTATGACCGAGTAGTTGTCGTATGGCCTATTCAAAGGAGTATGGTGGACCACCTTGACTTCCACCTCTGTTTGTCTTTTGACCAATTAACTTGACTTTCATCTTGACCATGCCACATGAGGCCTCCCATATCCACAACATCACTCTCAATGACAAATAACTCGTCATCTTTTAATTTTTTTTAAAAAATCTTAAATATTTAAAACTCTCAGTTATAGGTAATTTGTCATCTCCTGATTTAATAATTATCTAATTATTTTACTACTTACTAAATTTAATTTTCATATATTCTATTTTTTTATTAAGCCTAAAACTTTTAACTTTTAATATCATCAGTTAAGATTTGAGTTTAATATTTACTCATTCAAATAACTCATCAATTAAAATAATATTATCCACAAGTAACATGTACTATGATAACTTATCTTGGATGTATTCTTTGAGTGCATTTATAACTAGTGTAAAAAAATATAGATGTAACTATATTTTTATAAAAAATACTTCAATTAATTCATTTGGAATTTTCACTTTTATTATTAATCCTGATCAAAACTATTTTTTACATAATTCTCCATATAATTTTCTTCGTGTCTTTTTTGATCAATCTATTATCTATAATAATATACACTATGCTAATGTATAATTAATAAATGTTCATTAACCCATTATCCCTCATCTGAATATAATCTCGTTATCTTCCTATGATCCTGTCACGAAGCTAGGTGGACGCCCCTACAACTGGATGGGCCTCCGGGGAGCGCGAGGTCGCTGAGGTGGTCTACTGAACTGGATCGCCCCTAACCTGCAAGACAGAGACCGTTAGAACCCGTCGGGAAAAGTCTCCGGCCAGACACTCCGATGGTCAAGTCAGTACTCGACGGTGGCAATGGAAAACAATAGAATAGTATGGAGTTGCACTATTGCGCGTACCTAAGAGATGCGGAGTGTGAAGGCTTATATAGCCGGGGAAGCTGACAGCTCCTGTCCCGCCTGCCACCTGCTGCCATATAGCAAGGACAAGGTGATGCATGTCTAGAGGTGACAGGATAAAGTGGTGCATACTAAGTTAAGGAAAGGGGCATTGCCAACTTAATGGTTGGCGCCTCTTGGCGCCGCTCGGCCTGACACCAGTGTAGGTGGTTGTGGTACGGGGGGACAGGATATGGAAGGAAGATCAATACCTCAGCGTGATATTCGTCGTTTGAGATCAGGATGGCTCCAGTCCTGCGCCGACCTCGTACAGCTTCTGGTAGTCTGGTGTCAAGGAGTGGTTGTGTTTCTTGCCAGGACCGACTGAGGGCCCATTAGGGTGCCGACTGGGGCACTGAATGATGAGGCCGGCTGAGGGCCTATGAGGGTGCCGACTGGGGCACTGAATGATGAGACCGGCTGAGGGCCTATGAGGGTGCCGACTGGGGCATTAAATGACGAGGCTGACTGAGGGCCTATGAGGGTGCCGACTGGGGCACTGAATGTCAATGTGTCGAGTAACTCCCCCTCTAGTTCGGGCTTACCCCCGGAGCGTGGTCTGCCACGCGTCGGCGGGGAGCCAAACCTAGAGGGGTATCAAGGCATGAGTATCTAAGCTTGGACCAGCCTGATCATGAAGAGCGTGGGCTGTCACGCGTCCGATCAGGGACTTTGACCCGATTGACATCTATTCGATGGACCTTTCCAGCCCACTAACCACTTTCCTTCTGACTAGGCGCCAGGCTACCGGGCTAGGCTACATGCAAGCTGGCCCGGGATCATAAGCATCCCCCTCAAGTCTAGTCGAAGGAGGCACGCAGTCTGACTGACTGGACCCCGACTCTGGCTCAAGCTTGGCGCACCCGAGCGATCGAGCTTTGTATAGAGGAATCATCTGCTAGGTCGCCTATCCCTTCGGGATCCTTTGAAATCCTAGCGTATCTTCTCTTTAATTGCCGCCTTAATGACCTAGGACTTGCGTTCCTAAGCCATTTGCACCCGCATACCGAAGGATATGCCATCATCCTTCGCGAATGTTCTACCCACACATGTGTTCTGCCGTCTTCAACATGGCCCGAGCTTGATCAAACGGTTTTGACATGGTCGCACGTTTCTCCCAGTTCTTCATCGAACGACCGACGTCCCTCGTTCGTTCCCATAAGTAGGCCTTTCATCTGCCCATCCTTCTTACTGCATTCAAACCTTCACATCGTTTTCCGCCGCTTTGAGTTCTACTAAGGCTCCGCCAGCTTCTCTTCCTCGACTTTCTTCTCCGGTGACTCTCTCCCTCGGTCAGTTTCCTCTCTCTTGCTTATCTGATGGCTTCTCCCTCTTCGTTGTCCCCCTCTTCTCTGCCCTGGTACTCCGCCATGGTAACTGATCTCACTGCCCATGACCTGGAGCAAATCCGGTCAGACTTCTTGATCCCTTCCGACCACCATATGCGCTTACCCAAGTCAACCGATCGACCCAACTCCACTCCATTGGGCTACGTCACTTTGTCTCGAGACCACCTGCAAGTCGGTCTCAGATTTCTCATTCATCCTTTCATCTCCTCTGTCTGCGATTACTTTCAGATCCGCTTATCTCAATTGGCCCCGAACTCCATACGCCTAATGTGCGGCTCCGTCATCATTTTTGCCTTATACAAGATTTCCCCGAAGCCTGAGCACTTCCATTACTTTTTCTACCCCAAACAGCAAGAGTCGGGTAACTTTTTCTTTCAAGCCCGAGCCAAGGCTTCCTTCCTCTTGAATCTCCCCTCTTCCAACAAAGGATGGAAAGAACGCTATTTTTTCATCAAGCCCACCTTGGCTTCGATCTGACCCTTGGCTTGGATCGAGGAGCTTCCTGTCTTCGACCCCCTCCCGAAAAACTATCGCACCTCCGTAGCCTTCCAGACTGTCACGACTGAGTTGGAGGGTAGGCACTTTCACGGAGGGTACCTGCTAAAGAAGGAAATTCTTTCCACCTTCAGCCTCAACCCTAGGCCGATCCCCTCGTTGTCCGTAGTCATGCCTATGCTTTTGTCCGCATCCCTGAAGGAGGGCTTCAGGCTAGATGAGGCCGAGCTGCGAGCCTAGGTCACAGTTGAGTGGGCGGCCAGGGGAGGTGCCTCAGCAAATGATGCCTTGGCGGATCCGACCCCGACAGTCCAGGAGTCGGCGCCCACTGCTTCTAAGACAGCATCACTCCCACCTGTCCAGCAGCATACTCCTTCCAAGCGTCGATGAGCATCTTCCCCGACAGGGGGCTCATCTCGTCCTTCTTCCAGCAAACACCTGGAGAAGAAGAAGAAGAAAAAGAAGAAAACGGCTCACGATTTGGGAGCCCCTCCGACTTCCACCGCTATTGTGCCCTTTGTGGCTCCGGTCATTGATTCTTCCGCCACCATAGCCTCCGACAACCCCACAGGTGATCATCCCACAACTGCTCCTGCAGTCGACCCTGATAATGACCCTGTGTCCGAACCCCCTACTGTTGCATCGGCTGCCAACCCCTCGGTCCCCTCTGATGCTTCTGATCAGCAGATGCCCGAAGGATCGGGAATCCCTTCTGCTAATGAGCTAGTCGAGCAGCAGATAATGCACCTTTTGGTTCCCACTCGGTCCGACTGCCATCTAAGGATTGCTGGGACTGGGTGCATGTTGACATGGATGCGGGTTCGTAATTTTAAAATTAATTACGTGCAGCGGAAGGTTTAGCATAAATAATTTCTCTAATTATTAACCACACATCTAAGCATGCAATTTTATCTTGTGTAGACATGATCATATATTTAAAATTTTGCAGAAACATAAACTAATTTATGTATTACCTCGCGTAACTCGAAGGAAGGGACGAGATCCAACCGTAAGCGTCCCTTGGAAGCTCCGCCTCTATTCGCGTCCACGCCGAGTGTCTTCGGGATGACTTCGCAAAGCCACGAGTTTCGTGTTCTCGAGAACTACTAGATTCTCCGAGAACGCGACAAGAAAAACCAAGAGAGAAGTCAGAAGACTAACCACAAAAGGATGGCCGGAATCAAAATTCCGGCGAAGCAAAAGAAGAGGCTGGTTGGCGCACGGCAAGAAGGGGAGAAGAGAAGGAGAGAAAGAGAGTGAGAGAGCCTATGCCTTTATCTCTACGATTATCACCCAAGCCTTGCCTTGGGTCCTTTATATAGTGGCCTCTCAACCATCAAGCCTCTCAAATATGGAATAACTTATTCCATCATACCATGTTTGATTTTATATCATGGTTAAAATCATATTTTAATTCATGATAAAAATCAATCAAGTCTATTCTCTCTTATGGAATAAATTTCCTTATCATGGTAAATCAATCCATAATTGATTTTATAAAATAAACCAATCCATGGTTCATTTTAATTTCCATGAAAAATAAACCAAACCTTGGTTTATTATATATAAAAAATTTATATCATCCATAATTTTATAAAACAAACCACACTTGGTTTATTTTATAAATTGAACCAAAAACTTGGTTCTCTCCCTTTGTTGTGGCCGACCAAGCAAAGAGGATGGAGGCCCTCTTTGGCTGGCCCATCCAAGCCAAGCTCCAATGAATTAAACTTATTTAATTCATCTATTAAGTCTTCAAAAGACTTAGTCATTTTACGCTTCCGATGCGTCTCTGAAAAATTCAGATTCGACTTATCGTTTGGCTCAACCAAACCTAATCTCTCTTGATTGGAAAATCTAATTTTCAACTCATTTTAAATCTCTCGGATTACTCGTAGTGCGTGTGACTAAATAGGCTTTCGATTTATGTTGGTCATCTATAATTAATCAATTATAGAACGATCATGAGTGGCACCTAGTAGTTCATCATGATCCCCAAATAATCGAAAGATCAACGGTTGACCTCAGAAATAATTCTGAAATCCTTCAGCAGCTATAATGAATCGTGCCCCATTCCCTTCACCATCTTATACCCACTTAGTTCAGGACATGGTCTATGTGTGTCACTCTCCACTAGGCTAACTACGTCACACCTAGCCCAAGTAACGTTTTTTCGTCCTACTGATTCTAATTACTCTCATGTATTTAAGAGATTCATACTCTGAACATGTCATGCTCTGGCCAGAGGCTTCGAGTAACAATCCGACGATAGGCCTCGGGTATACATCTCGTCGCAAGGAGTGGTGAATCCTTTGTAGGCTGTTCAAACATCTTCGGGCACTTCGGCTTATACCCAATCATCCTGGGTCCACACCTCCTTGGAGACGCTTGGTTAAGATGTCAAAGTATAAGTCTCCATGACCAAGATGACTTGAACACCACAAGTCAAAGGAACATTGCACTTAAGTTGCAGTAAGAACTTCACTGACATATCTATATGTAGACTACCATATGAAGTTTTATAGCCAGTTACTCCAATGAACTAGTTCCCTTAACTAGCATTCATGTTTATCTCCAGACATCTCAATGTCACCAGCCAGTGAGAATCAGCTGATTAAAGAATAACCCATGCTAGTCTCAACAGAATTGATAGTGTCCGTATTTATCAATTCATCGACTATGGACAATTTCAATACTTCACAATTGCACATATAGAGATAATCACTAGTTGTGAATTCATCACAAATTCTCTCATGCTGTGAATTATATTGCGGACATTCAGTAAATGAGTTTAAGATCTCAATCAAATACATAAACATGTATACTCAAATAGTGAATATTCATTTATTAGAATAAATGATTACAATCATAAGGCGATTGTCTTAAGACACTTCTCTCATATCACTAACAAGGATGCCCCCGGGCGAGCTACCCAATCGGCATCAAGATCTTCGCCTGTATGGGTCGGTGGCCGACCGCTATGCACAGGGACTCGAGGAATCCTACTTTTAAGGTCCTTGCAATAAAGCTGATGCCTTCTTTCTCAAGGCCACTCAGGTATGCCTGGATTCATCTGGTCCCTTACTGAGCATTTTGTCTCCTACTCTTAGGATCGGTACCTGCTTCGCAGTTTGTGGGAACCTGCCACGGTTTTTCTATGGCCCTGCTGGCCCAGTCCTCGGCTCGGGCTAAGGCCGAGAGAGAAGTGGAGCGTCTGAAGACCCGACTGGAGCATGCTCAACTTGTTTCCGACGAACCCACTTTGACAAGCCTACGAGCCGAGGTCAAAACTCTCCAGGACCGACTGGCTCACTCTGAGGAGCAGCTAGAGGCTGCACGTGGCCAGGTCGAAGTAGCTACCTCGGTTGTATCTCAAACGAACCTTTGGATCTCCACCCTGAAGCATAATGAGCGGAAGGCCTGGGGTCTTCAGGAGAAGGCCCAGGACAAGTTGATCCAGGCGGAGACCAAACTTCAAGAAATGTCCGCGGTCGTAGACCCTCTCAAGGCCCAACTGGAGATCAAAGATGCTGAGGCCTCGGCTCAGGCGTAGAGGATAGCCGAGTTGTCTGCCAAACTCTCCTCCAAGGATCAATTGCTACGAGGCTAAAAGGAGGAGCTTGAGCGACTGACGCAGGAGAAAACCGAGTGGGAGGCAGCTCGGGCAGAGCTAGCAGAGTTGCGCTCTTACAAGGAGGCTGAAGCTACATGACTGGAGGCACACAGGCTCAAGTACATCAATGCCAAGGTCCATACTGACGAGATCTCCTTGCGATTCCGGGATGTAATGATGCACTATGGAATTAGTGTCGTCCATTAACTCAAACTCGGCGGGTATTTACCCCCCGATATGCCTCCCACAGTTGTTCAGCTTAAGGATATGTGCAAAGACCGGCCCGACATAACAAAACAACCATTTAAGTAAGGGTCGGGCCTTCTGTTTTGTCTTTCTTCCTTTGCAGGTGTAAGGGCGATTGTCCTCTAGCGATGTAATATTTTTGCTCGGCTGAATGATATTTTTTCTTTCCACTCGGGGCTTCCTGTGATTGCTTCCACTATTGAGTGTTAATAATCCGAGTGAGAGTCGTTTGAACGCTTGGCTGGAGAGATGTCTCCGTTACATGAGCCACTGAGTCGAGAAGTCAAGGACGAGCAACCTCTAAGTGTTAACCACGCGGGAAAGAGTGTACCCGACTTGCCGGACCCGAATTACGAGCCTTTTACTCGGATAAGGCTCAGGGAGCCAAGGTTGCCTGACTAAGTCGGGCTATGGTAACGAGGGTTGGCCCGCGCCCAACCGATACTCGATCCAATGAATTTGCGGGAGCTGGCCCGTTTATGAAGTTTTGACCGCTTGGTTGAGTTAGTCCCGAGGAGCGTGGGCCGCCACGCGTCTGATCGGGACCTGAGCCAAAGGATTTGCCAAAGTTTACCTGTTTGCCGGGTTTGGCCGCTTGGTTGGGCCAATCTGGAGAGCGTGGACTGCCACGCGTCTGTCTGGGACCCTCACCAAGGGATTTGTGATCTATCGGTGGTTTGGGCTAGGCCGACCCTCTTTGGCTCGGTCATCCGACTGACTCGCTTACATCTTTTTGATTGTCCCATCGGGCCGATTCGTATCCCGATTTCTGCCAATTGCATTAACTGTCGAGGGGATGCATCAGTGGGTGAATGACGTATCGAACAGCGAAGCGTCAATCACTAGTCATGGGCATCTCGGGCGACGAACCATTTTATACCGCCCGCACGCACGCTTACGTCCCGTCGAGTCTCGATACTCCCCCCATGACATAACGGAGGGTAACCATTCGATCCCGCAACTTACCAAGGTATTCTCTGAACAGCTGAGATTGCTCTTCTTCCCCTATATATAGGAGCGATTTGCAGCTTTCGTTCCCACGAATCAACAAACTCGCATCACTGTCTACTACGCCCGTATTTTGTCCCTTTCCATTTTTCGGCCACCTTTCTTATTCTGGCGAGATGTCTACCGCATCCTCAGAGGAACTATTCTCCCTCAAAAGGTCACGTTCTTCCTCGGATGAGGACTCTTTTCTGTCTTCCTCGGAAGATGTAGACAGGGAGTTCCTTGAGATGATGCTTCCTCCCGACTCCCCACTTCCGATGAGGGTGTTTCCGGCGGCCACTTCCCCTAACATGGTTACGTCAAGTAAGGGGAAAGAACTGACAAAGGAGGCGCCAACTTCCATTCTGGAGGTCACCGATATGGATGACCTACCTTTGGAAACCAGACGTCATATGCTTCGGTCGACCAATTTTTCATGTTCACCTGGTACTGCTGCTGACTTCCACTTGTTGTAGAAGGTCCGGCTGTTTGCTCATGCAGAGCACTCTGCTGCGGCTGCGATCACTTCCAAGCTTGCAACACATTCACCTCCCCGTGTGACCTCTCTTCCTCCACCAACTCGCGGGGCCACCCTTCCTCAGTCAGGGGCTTTCATTTCAGCGCCCTCTGCTGCAGAGGGAACTAGTGTTTTCTCTCCTTTGACAAGGGTAGCCTCCCCGAGCGCTACAACTCGCGGGGCTTCCTCTTCTTCTACCCCGTTGTTCCCTGCGGTAGGTGCTCTTGCTGGTTCCCCCTTTACAACCCAAGGCGGTTCTTCAGGCAGGTCGGTCGGACAGACCACCCGAGCTAATGCTGGAGGGGCTATTATCAGACGGCCCCTGCACTTAGTAATGTCGTCCCAAGCCAACCCTACGCCGGGCTACTACCCTAGCTGCAAGTCCTCGTTCAAAGAGTAGGCTCGGGCGGTTAGATTTCCTTTTCTCCGTATTTCTTTCTCAGTTTTCTAAGGTTTAGGGTCTCCTTTGCAGTTCTATGACTCGACCAATGATACAGCCATATGTCTGCTGAACCATGCTCTGGCTTTACGACGAGTGGCAGCCCAGGCGGCGGGGCTGGAGATGCAACTTCATCACACGGAGTTGTGTTTTAGCAGGGAGATCCTTTATCGACTCCGTACTAAGGACCTACACCTCCCGGATCGGATCACAAATTTGGAGCAATCAGAGCGTGAAGCCTGGGACCTCGAGAGGCAAGCTAATGCCGAACTAGTCAAAGTCAAGGCGCAGCTCTTGGAAGCTTGCCAGGCAGTCTCCGCCCTTCGTGCTGACCTAGAGCTCAAAGAAAAGCAGCAGGCTGCATGCTCGGCAGAGCTTCTCAAACTTAAGAAAAGGCATGAAGTCCAGGTGTCGGTGCTGAAGGCGACTTAACGATGACTACAGAACATGAAAGCGTACGCCGAGTCCCTGCACCAAGACAAGTCCCAAAGAGAGACCCGCCGAGCACCGTGAATCGCTAACAACTGTCGCCAAGGACATTTTCTTTGTTTTCTTTTCCTTGAATAGGGGTCACCCCCGTTTTTGTATTGGCACCATTATGAATACCAACTATTTTCTTTGCGTCTCTGTACTTGTATGCCTTTGTATTTGCACGTTTATTATTTAAGTGTGCATACCTGGACATCTGCCCGACCTCCTGTGATGAATGTGTTGGATCGAGAAACACGATAGAGGGAGGGGGGGGGGGTGAATATCGTGAAAACGTTTCGGATTAAGAAAAAGAGAATACGCAGCAGAATTAAAACATACACACAAAGAACGCAAGTAGTTTTACTTGGTTCGGAGTCACGATCGGCTCCTACTCTAAGGCCCACGGTCCTTGACCGTTTACTGCGGCCAATTCTATATTCGCACAAAGGTTTACAGAGTATAATACAGAAATATTGCAGTAATTAAATGACTATGCTTTTCGTTACCGGCGCCTGGTGTAGATTGTACTTCGGAGCAGAGGGTCGTCGTCGGCGCTAGAATCCTGAGATCGGAGTTTGCCGGAGCAGAGCGCTTGAACGAAGAGCGTAGAGGCGTTGGAAAATTATTGTTCTGAAGCCTTGGGGTCGAGCCCCTTTTATAGTGCTCCTGGGGGCGCCTGACAGATGCCTTTGGATCCGAGAACCCCTATCCGAAACTTGGTCAGCGCTTATCCCCTTCGAATCGGCTCTGGAGCTGACGGGGGCACCCGGGATGTTGGGGGCGCCCTGGTTGACATGGTCCGCTGGCTTCATGCTGATTTTACTTCGATTACAAGTTTTGCTTTGACCTTGGGCGCCCGGGGCCTCCGGGGTGCCTTGCTCTTTGCAGTTTCGAAGCAACTCTTGCTTCCTTGTTTTTCCTTCGCCCAGGACAGCTGCCTACCCCTCTCCTTTGGGGCGTTCTGAGCCATAGAAATACATTCCCTCGGTCCCTACATTCAAGGTTAGTTCCAAAAACAACAAAGCACGAATATTAGTGATTTTTTACAGTCGTAGCTGTCTTGGTTCTGACTTCGGGTCTCCCAAATGGAACCCTAGGTCGAACCGACGCCTACTGTTCCCTCGACAGGGAACGCGTCCTCACCTACTCCTCTCAATGTTGATGCAGTCTGACCCTGATTATTGTTTTGGTGTTGACACCGATTTTAGTTTAGGTTGATTAGATGAGTATGATTAAGTCTTGGTCGTGGACTAGACATACCTAGTGGGACTAGGTTTGACGAAAACCTGGCTTGGAGGGTCAGGTCCTAGCTTGAGAAGCTAGGTTGGTGAAAAGTCCTAGCTTTGAGGCTAGGTGTGAAAAGTCCTAACCTGGAGGGTTAGGTGTGGAAAAGTCCTAGCTTGGAAGGCTAGGTGTGAAAAGTCCTAACCTGGAGGGTTAGGTGTGAAAAGTCCTAGTTTGGAGGGCTAGGTGGATGAAATCCTAACCTGGAGGGTTAGGTGTGGAAAAGTCCTAGCTTGGAAGGCTAGGTGTGAAAAATCTTAACCTGGAGGGTTAGATGGATGAAATCCTAACTTGGAGGGTTAGGTGTGGAAAAGTCCTAGCTTGGAGGGCTAGGTGTGAAAATTCCTAACTCGGAGGGTTAGGTGATTGGAAATCCCGGTGAGTGAAGCCGAGTCCTGGTGAGTGAAGCCAGGTTGACTGAAGTCCTGGTGAGTGAAGCTGGGCACGAAGTCTTGGTCCGAGGGACTGAGCACGAGTCAGGGGAGGCTGGGAGCCAGTTCTCTTGACTTAGAGTGGGTTTGGTCTAGTATGGATCGGTCTGGTGATCGATCAGGGAAGTTGGCACGAAGTTCCCTCTTGGATCGGTCTGGTGACCGATCCAGCTATGACTGATCGGTCTAGTGACCGATCAGGAAGCATACAGTGAGTTTGGGAACTTACTGCTCGGCTCCTGATCGGTCTGGTGACCGATCAGGGAACATAGAGTTCACTTCCTGCTCAGCTCCTGATCGGTCTGGTGACCGATCAGGGAGCACATAGTGGGTTTTGGGAACCCTACTGCTCGGCTCCTGATCGGTCCGGTGACCGATCTGGAACACTGTTCAGATAGTTCTGGTGAACGATCAAATGTCGCGAGTTCCTCTCTATGACCGATCAGGATGGAGCCTGATTGGTCTGAGCATGTCGTGATCGGTTTGGTGACCGATCAGGAGGTTTGGACTGCAAAGCTGGGAAATCACCCTGCAAAGGGGTGGATCGGTCTGGTGATCGATCCACGACTTGGGATCGGTCTGGTGATCGGTCCCGGAGAAGTCACGATTTCTGATTATGCGTTGGGGACCGATCAGGATGGAGCCTGATCGGTCTAAACCCACCCTGATCGGTCTGGTGACCGATCAGGAGTCACTCTGATCGGTCCGGTGACCGATCAGTAGCTGGCAGCTTTAATTCGAAAACGTTGTCAGAGCTCTGATTTCATCTGTTTCTCTGCTGATTCGCTATTGATTTCTACTCCTAACATCTGATTGTTGATACTCCATTGATTTGCTGAGCTAATGAGCTGCTAAGTGTGCAGGTTACTCAGGTTTACTTCAAGGGAGTCAAACTGAGGCTTTTGCTACGACAGATTGGGCAGTTTTCCATCTCAGGTTGCAACGGACGCTGGCAACGATTGGTAGCTGACATGGGCTCGACTGGGGCTCGGATGAGGAGAGCTCAGGGAGTCCAAGAGAGGTCAGGGTAGCTGGGTTGTCTCAGATGAGCAGCTGGGGGCTACAGAGGAGCGTCTGTGGCAGCGCAGGTTAAGAGATGAGATGAGAAGTGGTGAAGGAGCAGTTCTCCACAATCGAAAGCTTGGCTCCATCACTTGTGCGATTACTTTGATCTGTTGATCCATTGTTTGTGAAGCAACCTGTTGTTACGTGAGCACATGGGAAGAAGAAATAAGAAGCTTGGTGAGTCCATCAGCAAGAAGACACGAAGAAGGGAGTTCTTGCGTGAGATCTGTGCTGAGTGGAGCTCGGTGAGAAGTTTGCTTGTGTTCTTGAGGTTCTAAGTGCTCAGTAAGATTTCTTCTTGTGTTTCCTGTACTTAATACTTCATCATCTTAAAATGCTGTGGAGAGGTTACTCCACCGAGAAGGAGGTTGCATTCTATCCGGATCTTCCGGGGCTTGATCTGCCGACGATCAAGGGATCACCCACCTTAAGGGCACGCCAAGGAGTAGGGGCAAGTTATCCCCGAACCTTGTAAACGATCCTTGGAATAACTTGCCCCTACTCCTTGTAACAAGGAGTAGGGATCTTTGCTTTCCGGGGCTTGTTAGTAGCACACCATAAGGGATCCTTGTAAACGATCCTTCCGGGGCTTGTTAGTAGCACACCTTAAGGGCACGCCAAAAATGTTTTTAAGTTTGAAACCTTTTTCAAAATATTTTGTGTTGGAAAATTTTCAGGGGAATTTGAATTTTGTACTTAGAAAATTTTCAACTAACCAAAGATTTAGAATAAGTAATTGGAATAAATTTTTGAAAGCACGTCATTTTGAAAGTATAACTTCTTAGAAAATTTTGCTAGCTGTTTGAGAAAGCAGTTTAAATACTTAGAAATTTAGAAAGTATTTTTCTGGCACTTAGAAATTTTTTTCAAAATTTTTCAGAATAAGTGCTTGGAATAATTTTCGAAAGCAAGTAAAGTTAATTTTCAAAAATGAACTTAAGTAGTTAAAGACCTTTAGAAATAAGGTAAAGTTAATTTTCAAAATGAACTTAGAAATCAAGTAAAGTTAATTTTCAAAATGAACTTAGAAATCAAGTAAAGTTAATTTTTAAATGAACTTAGAAATCAAGTAAAGTTAATTTTTAAATGAACTTAGAAGTAAAGTTAATTTTTCTTTTTTTTTTTTGAAAAATAGGAGATAAAAGACTTAATTTTGGAGAAACAATTTAAATTTTTTTTAGAAATTTTGACCTTTTTCTCTCCTTTCCAATCTCTCCCCCTTTGCCATATATCAAAAAAAATATAGCAAAAAAAATTGCATTGAAATTGAGTAGTCAAGGTAAAATGTTGTATTGAACTAATTCGAAGTATAAACTGGACTAAATCAATTTGAATTTTCTCTTTCGGGTCCTGTCTAACCCAATTAGCTACTTACCAACTGTTATAAACAGTAGCTTTTGCTGGGGTTAGTCAAGTTAAGTGATCTGTTCAAGTTAGATTTTCTAAGCTTGACACTTAACCTGATTACTGTTTGATTGGTATATAGTGCCCCAATTACTGCAGATGCACTGACTTAAAGCATCTTGAATTAAGGCAATGACCTAAGCATCTCAACCCATTTTAGGTTATCAATCAAAAGTACCCTAAGGTACTTGTGAGATGCTGACTTCTAGATCTATAGGTGCATACAGTTCTAGGGTTAGAGCCTAGGCTATGTCCATTTTGCGAAAAAGCCCTAGTTTTTGAAGGGAGTAATTTTAAAAAAATCTAAGTCAGAAAAATCATTTTAAATAACAAAATAAGCTAAAGAATTGATTTTGCAAACAAAATAAAACAGTTTTTGAAAAACATAATTAGAGTAGTCCTATTCTACCAAGCACAACCCTAACTGCCTTCTTAGTGAGTTGAACTCAGACTCAGGTAGGGGTTTGGTGAATATGTCAGCTAGGTTAGATTTTGAGTCTACATGCTTAAGGACTATCTCACCCCTGGCTACATGATCTCTTACAAAGTGGTGTTTGACTTCTATATGTTTAGTTCTAGAGTGTTGAATTGAGTTTTTAGTTAAATTAATTGAGCTTATATTATCAATGTAGACCTGAGTTTGGTTATAGTTAAGCTGGAAGTCTTTAAGAGTGTGCATCATCCATAGAAGTTGTGCTACACACTCTCCGAAAGCAACATACTCAGCTTCAGTAGTGGATAGTGCTACACAGTGTTGCTTTCTGCTACACCAACTTACTAGACTATTTCCTAAAAGTTAGCAGCTTTCACTTGTACTTTTTCTATCTAATTTACAACCAGCATAGTCAGAATCCAAGTATCTTGACAAGTCAAAAGTTGAGGTCCTAGGATACCAAATCCCTACATTTAGGGTGCCCTTAATGTATCTTAGTATTATTTTTAGGGTTGCTAAGTGTGTTTCCTTAGCACATGTTTGGTATCTAGCACACATTCCTACAGCAAAAAGGATATCAGGTCTACTGGCTATAAGGTAAAGTAGACTTCCAATCATACTCCTATATAATTTAATGTCTACTACTTTACCATCAAGGTCACTATCTATTTTTACATTTGTGACCATAGGGGTACTTATGCTTTTGGAGTTGTCCATTTTGAATTTCGTTATTAACTCCTTAGTATATTTGGATTGATGGACATAATTTCCATCCCTAGTTTGCTTGATTTGTAACCCTAGAAAGAAGTTGAGCTCACTAACTAAACTCATTTCGAATTCATTTTCTATTATTTTAACAAATTCTTTTAAGAAATTTGAGTTGGTGGATCTAAAAATTATATCATCAATGTAGATTTGGGCAATAAAGATTTCTTTTTCTAAGATCTTAATAAATAGGGTTGAGTCAATTTGTCCCTTGTTAAATTCCTTAGAAATGAGGTAGGTTGATAGACGTTTATACCAGACCCTAGGTGCTTGTTTTAGTCCATATAGTGCCTTATTGAGTTTGTAAACATGGTCAGGTTTTTCTAAGTCCTCAAAACCGGGGGGGGGGGGGGCTGCCCTACATAGACTTCTTCCTTAATAAATCCATTTAGAAAAGCTGACTTTACATCCATTTGGTAGAGTTTAAATCCCTTATGGGCAGCAAAGGCTAGTAACATCCTAATGGACTCAAGTCTGGCTACTGGGGCATAGGTTTCGTCATAGTCTAACCCTTCGACTTGGCTGAACCCTTTGGCTACTAAGCGGGCTTTATTTCTAACTATTTCTCTTAGATCATTTAGCTTATTCCTAAAAATAACCTACTTAGTGTCAATAATGGATTTGCCCTCAGGTTTTGGTACTAGTTCCCAGACTTGGTTCCTTTCAAATTCGGCTAACTCCTCTTGCATTACTATGATCCAATCATGATCAGGTAAGACTTCCTCTATAGTCTTAGGTTCAATTTTTGAAATCAGTGCAATCTGACTAAGATTTCTATAGGAAGACTTAGTTCTGACTCCTAAGGTTGGATCACCCACAATTTGATCAGTTGGGTGACTGAGTCTGGGTTTTTTGGTTTTTCTAGAACTTGGTTCAGCCTCAGGACCGGCTGGAAGGTTTGGTTCAGTATTTGGTTCAATTATTTGGGTTGGTTCAATTATTGGTTCATTGACTCAATAGTTGGTTCAATAGTTAGTTCATTTAGGGGTTCAATTAGTGGTTCAACAATTGGTTCATTATCTTCGTGTTCACTATTTGATGGATTTAGATCTGGATTATTAGATTTTGAATTAATTTCCTCATCAAATATTAGATTTGTTGTTTCTTCAATTTTGTTAGTTTGTTTGTTGTAAACCCTATAGGCCCTACTTGTTGTTGAATATCCTAAGAAGACCCCTGGGGTTGACTTAGATTGGAATTTACCTAGATAGTCCTTGGTGTTTAGAATATGGACTTTGCATCCAAAGACCCTTAGGTAATGTAGATTTGGAAGTCTATGGTAGTATAATTCATAAGGTGTTTTATTATGTCGTTTGTTAATTAGGACCCTATTTTGGATATAGCAAGCCGTACTAATTGCTTCTGCCCAAAATTGGTTAGCTAGGTTGAATTCATTGAGCATAGCCCTAGCGGCTTCCTGTAGGTTCTATTTTTCCGTTCGACTATCCCATTTTGCTGGGGGGTTCTAGGACACAAAAATTCGTGTATATACCCGTTTATTCTACAAAATTCCTCAAACCGTTGATTCTCAAATTCTCCCCCGTGATCACTCCTAAGCCTTTTGATTTTGGTATCATTTTGATTTTCAATTAACTTACAAAAATCACTAAATAGGTTTAGGGTTTCATCTTTGGTCTTTAGGAACCAAACCCAAGTAAACCTAGAGTAATCATCAACAATTACTAAGCAGTACCGGTTTCCGCTTAGTGACTTGGCTCCATGTGAATCAAATAGGTCAAGGTGCAGAGCTCAAGTGTGGTTTGAGTTAGATCTGATTGAATTAGTTTGTGATTAGACCTGGTTTGTTTACCTTGGTTACATGATTCACATATTATATTTTCATGGTTCTTAATTTTAGGTATTCCTTTAATTAGGCCAAGTTGGGTGATTTTTGAAATTAATCTCAGATTAGTGTGACCTAATCTCCTATGCCAGAGGTTTGATTCTTCTAACTGAGTTAACATACATTTAGGTACTAAGTGTATGTTTATAGTGTAAATATTATTTTTCCTAGTGCCCTTAAGCATGATTTCTGAGTCTTGCAAGTTTCTAATCAGGCAGTCAGAGTTGGTAAAGGTAACTACATAGCCAGTATCACACAATTGACTTATGCTAAGCAAGTTGAATTTGAAGTTTTCAAGCAAAAGTACCTTTTTAATGACAAAATCAGATTTGAGTTCAATGTTACCTGACCCAATCACTTTGAGTGTAGCATTGTTGCCAAATGCTACTGAGCCTAGGTTCTTGAACTTGAGTTTGGTGAATTTCAATTTATCCCCAGTCATGTGTTTGGAGCACCCGCTATCCAATATCCATTGGTCCAAATCTTTATGTTCTTACACATAAAGAGTTTTGTTGATTTGGATCCAATTAGAATTAAGGATAGCTTAAATTGATTTTCACAACATAGTCTGTCTCACCCAATCTAAAGTTGTCAATCACGTTAAGTTATGGGTTTTTGTGAGACAGGTTTAAGAGTTTTATTTTGAAAGATCATGATTAATTTTGAAAAATTAATTTTGAAAATAATTGGTTTTGAATTTATTTTGAAAAGGAGTGTTTGAATCTAAGATTAACTAAAAATTTGTGTTAGATTCGAATTTGACAAAGAGTAAACTGAATTTGAATTTCAAAAATTGGCTTCCAGGTCTTAGCGAGGCACAATGCCTTCTTTGGCTGTAGCCTTATTGGATCATCAACCCTTTCCTTGACAAAGTCTTTTAGTGAAATTTCATTTTCAAGGTTACTTTTTGAGGAATTCTGGTCTAACTAGCTTGGGTCTTGGATCGGTAGCTTCGACTAGTTTCACCAGTCTAAAGAGACCAAGTAGTATATACTTGATCTTATTAGAAAAGGCTTCCCTAACGTACTATCATCTCACCATCACCCAATATTATGTTGTTCAAATTTCAGTTAATTATTTTACTTCTTAGTCTAACCAGTCCTAGGTCTAAGCATGGTAAATTGCAGAAAAATAAATAAACAAGCAATCATGCAATTTAAAACAAGAAAAGAGATTTATTTAACTATAAAAATGGTTTTTAAGTTGGCCCCCCCTGGACTAAAGCCACGGCAATGATTAGGCAAGATATGAATCTTGACCTTGGGGATCCAATACTGATTTGGTCCAACTTGGTTGTTCAGGCACAGTTTGGGTACCCATGCCTGAATTTTGGGTCTATACTGATTCAGTACAGCATAATATGACCTTTGTCTAGCCTTGGTTCGATATCCTAATCCGGATCGATTTAGAACGGACTTCTGTTTTCCAAGGATCATGTCAAGACCCTTGGAACCCGATGTGAAGCGTTCCAAGACTGCTCTAAGGTCCTTTACTTGAGTTTTCAAGAAGGAGTTCTCCTTCTCAAGTTTTTCAACTTGAGTAGAAGTTCCTTCTTGAACCTTCTCAGTTAAGGATCTAGAGTCAGCTCCCTCTTTTAGGAGTTTTACTTCCTGTCGGAGGGATTCGACTCGGATTTTGGCTTTCGCCAAGTCGCGAGAAAGGTAAGCAATTAATTCTGATAATTGAACTTTAGAAAATCCACTTACAGTGATTTTGCCGTCCTCCGAAAATGTAAGCTTCCCGTCGTCCGACTCCGATTCTGATTCGGTCTCGATTTCTTCCGAAGCAGTCAGGGCGAGAAGGTTCGACTGTGGGGCCTCTTCTTCTTCTTCGGAGGAAGACTCGTCCCACGTTGCTTGAAGGGCCTTCTTCCTTCTTATCTTCTTCGTCTCCTTCAGATTGGGGCATTCCGTCTTGTAGTGACCCTTCTTTTTGCATTCGTAGCAGGTCACATTTGGTTTGGTCTTTTCATTTGAAGGTTCAGCTGGCTCTTCCTTTCTTCGGCTGGCTTTCCTTCTGTTGGTCTGATTTTTCAGCTCCTTGTAATAGTCCCGGGCTAGCCGAACCAGCTTGGGTTGATCTCCTTCATTGTCTTCTGAGTCTGAGTCTGAGTCATCTTTCCCGTTTTACCTGCAACAAAAGCAATGCCTTTCTCGGCTAGGGTACAGTTAGTCTGCTCATGTAATTCAAGCTCAGAAAATAACTCATCTAATTTGATTTTAGAAAGATCCCTTGAAACTTTGTACGCAATCTACCATAGATGCCCACAAAGTATTTCTCGGGAAAGCGTTAAGGGTGTACCTGATTAGGTCACGATTTTCTACCTTGTGACCAATTGAATGTAGACCGTTCATTAGCTCCTGGATTCTGGCGTGGAGCTGGGCTGCAGATTCGCTGTCGTTCATCTTGATTGTGTATAGCTTGTTTAGTAGTAGGTCCCTCTTGCTGATTCGGGTGTCGGAGGTTCCTTCGTGCAACTCAATTAACTTACCCCAGAGTTCCTTTGCACTGTTGAATGGTCCCACCCGGTTCAGCTCTTCTTTGGTTAGGCCGCATTGGAGTGTCTGAGTCGCTTTAGCATCAGCCTCGATCTTTCTTTTCAGCGCGGTATCCCATTCTGTGTAGGGCTGTGCGACTCCTTCAGCATTTCTTGGGATTTCCAGTCCAGATTGGATTATAATCCACATATCCACCTGAGTTTTCAGGTGGACTTCCATCCGACTCTTCCAGTAGGAGAAATCCTCCCCACTGAAGAGTGGTGGTTTGGCTGTACTGAACCCCTCTTGCATGGCCATTTAGAAATTACTGAAATGAAAAAAAACTGTCCCAAGACTTGGTCATGGATTAGTAGTGCGGGAATAAGATTAACAACAATTATCGAGTGGTGTTGCACCAACCTCGAATAACGATAAAAATTTGAAAGTAATTAAAAATTTAAAAAAAATTCTGAAAAACTCCCAAATTGGTGGTTGCACCAAATTTGAGCTTCCCTGCTCTGATACCACTTGTTGGATCGAGAAACACGATAGAGGGGGGGGGTGAATATCGTGAAAACGTTTCAGATTAAGAAAAAGAGAATATGCAGTGGAATTAAAACATACACACAAAGAACGCAAGTAGTTTTACTTGGTTCGGAGTCGCCGTCGGCTCCTACTCCAAGGTCCACGGTCCTTGACCATTTACTGCGGGCAATTCTATATTCGCACAAAGGTTTACAGAGTATAATACAGAAATATTGTAGTAATTAAATGACTACACTTTTCGTTACCGACGCCTGGTGTAGATTGTACTTCAGAGCAGAGGGTCGTCGTCGGCGCTAGAATCCCGAGATCGGAGTTTGCCGGAGCAGAGCGCTTGAACGAAGAGCGTAGAGGCGTTGGAAAATTGTTGTTCTGAAGCCTTGGGGTCGAGCCCCTTTTATAGTACTCCTGGGGGCGCCCGGGACGTCGGGGGCGCCTGACACGTGCCTTCGGATCCGAGAACCTCTATCCAAAACTTGGTCAGCGCTTATCCCCTTTGAATCGGCTCTAGAGCTGACGAGGGCGCCCGGGACGTTGGGGACGCCCTGGTTGACATGGTCAGCTGGCTTCATGCTGATTTTCCTTCGACCTTGGGGCGCCCTGGACCTCCCGAGCGCCCAGCCCAGCCGCCTGCCCCTCTCCTTTAGGGTGTTCTGAGCCGCAGAAACACATTCCCTCGGTCCCTGCATTAAAGGTTAGTTCCAAAAACAACAAAACACGATTATTAGTTATTTTTTACAGCCGTAGCTGTCTTGGTTCTGACTTCGGGTCTCCCAAATGGAACCCTAGGTCGAACCGACGCCTACTGTTCTCTCGACGGGGAACGCGTCCTCACCTACTCCTCTCAGGAGGGTTTACCTTTTGCCAACCGGCTCCTCCGGTTGTACTTTTGCCCAGCGGCCCTTCGCCAGGTGCCTAGCAGCCCTTCGCCAGGTCTTCGGTACCCAGCAGCCCTTCGCCAGGTGCCTAGCATCCCTTCGCTAGGTCTTTGGTACCTAGGAGTCCTTCGCCAGGTGCCTAGCAGCCCTTCGCCAGGTCTTTGATTTCCTAGCAGCCCTTCGCCAGGTGCCCAGCAGTCCTTCGCCAGGACTTCTTTCTGCACACTCAGTGAGTACATTAGACAAAAGTAAAATCTTAACTCTTGAACCCTTTGCCATTATCAAAACCCAGGTTTGACTTAGGTGTTGCCTGCACCAACAGAATGAGTACCTGTGACTCCCGAGTGCCATGAATTTCGAGTATCAGCCACTCGGGAGAACGACTGAGCTGTTCAACTTCTGTGAACGGGTAAGACACTTGAGTGTGGAATTCTCGAAGTGCAAGGTACTCGAACCCGATCGATAAAGTATTTGTAGTCTCGCCCGAGGCCGTTAGGTTGAAACTGCCGGCCTGAGCAACTTGGAGTGCTTTTATTGAGTTGGCTTGACTTGGTTTTTGGTCACGCTTGAGCCGTTACGCGCAAAGGCGGGGAATATGCTTCTCGGTAAATTCATGCTAAGGGAACATGGATCACCCTGCCTCCGACCGAGTGCGCGATCAAGGCATCACCAGAAGTGGATCTGGACCGTAACCCTTGATGGGATGAAAGTTCGTCGCGGGCCCAGACTCAGGGAGTACGAACCTCCATGCGTTCTGTTGGGTTCTCCCGACACAAAACAAAAAAAATGCAGCGGAAACAAGAACCCTCGAGCGATCCATGCGAAAGAAAACTCGTACAAAGCTATCTATCTAATAGAATTATCTACTGTTTATACCTTTGAAACGTGCCCTTCGGTTATCCCGCTCGTCCATGATGCGCCGGATCTCTTGCACGTTCAAACGTCCGTGCTTCTATTCGTATCCACATGGACACAATCTCTCAACCTCAGGAGAACTACCTTAGTTGTGCTAACAACTTGAGGTAGCTCGAAAACACCAAGAACCTTACAGTAAGGTTTCAGCCAAGAGTGGAGGAGAGGAAGAAGAGAGGAAGGGAAGGGGAAAAGCTAAGGCAAGAAGAAGACCTCATCCAAAGTCACAAGGCCCTCTTTTATAATCATCCCATGAATATGGAGAGGTTTGTGTCTCTTTGGCTTCCCAATAAAGAGCACATCTTTTTATGTGACTCTTTATCATTTCCCATGCAAGAAAAGAATCTTTTCATCCAATGAAGAGAGACTTTTCTCTTTCCTTCATGCAACTCCGATCGGGCCTCTCAGGCTTCCGACTCGGTCTCCCGACCAAGTCTCCCGAGTGGCGAGCTCCCGACCTAGTCTGCCGAGCTCCGACCCAGTCTGCCGAGCTCCAACCCAGTCCGCCGAGTGCCGACTCAGTCCGCCGAGCTCCGATTCAGTCCGCCGAGCTCCGACTCGGACCGCCGAGCTCCGACTCGGTCCGCCGAGCTCCGACTCGGTCCGCCGAGCTCCGACTCGGCCCGTCGAGCTCCGACTCGGCCAGCCGAGCTCCGACTCGGCCAGCCGAGCTCCGACTCGGCCAGCCGAGCTCCGACTCGGCCAGCCGAGCTCCGACTCGGCCAGCCGAGCTCCGACTCGGCCAGCCGAGCTCCGACTCGGCCAGCCGAGCTCCGACTCGGCCCGCCGAGCTCCGACTCGGCCCGCCGAGCTCCGACTCGGCCCGCCGAGCTCCGACTCGGCCCGCCGATCTCCGACTCGGCCCGCCGATCTCCGACTCGGCCCGCCGAGCTCCGACTCGGCCCGCCGAGCTCCGACTCGGCCCGCCGAGCTCCGACTCGGCCCGCCGAGCTCCGACTCGGCCCGCCGAGCTCCGACTCGGCCCGCCGAGCTCCGACTCGGCCCGCCGAGCTCCGACTCGGGGTTCTCTCTCGAGTTCCTAACTCGAGTCCCCCGAACTGACCTCCCGAGTTCCCAACTCGGGCTCAGGTCTCCCGAGTTCCCAACTCGGGCTCAGATCTCCCGAGTTCCCAACTTGGGCTCAGATCAGCCGATCAACTTTCCCGAAGCATTGTGTCCTTTGTGTGTGACCCAATAGGTTCTCGTGATGTTGGCAATGCGCCTAAACACTTTAGACACATAAACAATGAGCGGCATCTAGCAATGCATCATTGCTACCCAAGTAACAAGAAAAGTCGAGATTCGACTAAACCTCCGTGACTATCATAATGTATGACCTTGTCTTTCTATCATTGATATCTAGATTGACCAATGAGGTATAGACCGTGTCATCCTCAATCAATCTTGTGTTTCTTGATCCCCAAGTAGACTCACTCAAACAAATGAGCTCAATATCTCATATTGACTCATTTGAGCATGGTCATGCGTTTCAGTAGTCCTACTCGATCAAGGGGCCCACAGATATCACTCCCGTCATATGGGAGGGATAGATCCCATCTACATCACTCTCATCCCTCCGCATAATTCATTACATACCCAGTGATCGCCTTTATAGTCCACCCTGTTACGGGTGACGTTTGACGATACCAAAGTACATAACTCCTTATGTAGGGAACCGTAGTGACTTCAGGTCTAAGGACTATTCATACCAATAGTCACATGAGAAAGTCTATGACACTCATATGACAATCTATGAAACTTTCTCATGGCGGGTCATTCAGTACACATTCTCCAATGTATACCCATGTGCCAATTTGATATCACATATCCAGACTTGTGAGCTCAAGTCATCAGTTGACCTACATGCTAGTCTTCGTGCATTGATATTGTCCCTGAATATTAATGCTTGACTAGGAATAATTTAGTGTAGTGTTCTCTACATTATCTCACTATCGATTCAACCAATCGATATAATGTAGATATGAACCTACTACACAAGGACATTATTATACTTAGTCATTCAGCACAGAATACAAAGTAAGTATAATAACCAAACATGCCTTTATTAATGATAGAATATGATACAAAATGCCCCTAGTCAATCATCACATAATTGGCTCTAGGGCTCCTACTAACACGTTCAGCTGAGAGCAGACTCGAGGAATGCGCGGGAGCTAAGCTCGGATATGGCTCGTATGGAGATTAGAGTTTGGACACTGGTTCAGGCCGATTCTTAGGAGCGTGGGCCGCCACGCATCCGATCGGAGACACTGAACCGAGTAGGACGTGGAAGCTAGTCCACTTATAACTTGCTGGCGAGGCAAGAGTTTTGCGTATAGGATTGGGCAAGACTCAGGGAGTGTGGGCCGCCACGCGTCCGACTGAGAGCCGATGCATGGGATAGATGGGAGTGGATCCCGATTATAACTCGTGCGGAGACGAGAGTCTGGACACTGATTCAGGCCGATTCTCAGGAGCGTGGGCCGCCACGCGCCCAATCGGAGACACTGAATCGAGTGGGGCGTGGAAGCTGGTCCACTTATAACTTGCTGGCGAGGCAAGAGTTTTGTGCACACGGTCGGGCAAGACTCAGGGAGCGTGGGCCGCCACGCGTCCGACTAAGGGCCAATCCGCGGGTTAGATGGGAGCGGATCCCGATTATAACTCTTGCGGAGAAAAGAGTCTGGACACTGATTCATGCCGATTCTCAGGAGCGTGGGCCACCACGCGTCTGATCGAAGACACTGAATTGAGTGGGGGGTGGAAGCTGGTCCACTTATAACTTGCTGGCGAGGCAAGAGTTATGCGCACACGGTCGGGCAAGACTCAGGGAGCGTGGGCCGCCACGCGTCCGACTGAGAGCTGATCCGCGGGATAGATGGGAGCGGATCCCGATTATAACTCATGCGGAGACGAGAGTCTGGACACTGATTCAGGTTGATTCTCAGGATCGTGGGCCGCCACGCGTCCGATCGGAGACACTGAATTGAGTGGGGCGTGGAAGCTGGTCCACTTATAACTTGCTGGCGAGGCAAGAGTTTTGCGCACACGGTCGGGCAAGACTCAGGGAGCGTGGGCTGCCACGCGTCCGACTGAGAGCCGATAAACGGGATAGATGGGAGTGGATCCCGATTATAACTCGTGCGGAGTCGAGAGTCTGGACACTGATTTAGGCCGATTCTCAGGAGCGTGGGTGATAACTTTCATTTTGTTGATTACATTAGGTTTTCAAATCCATGTTTTTGATCCTTTTTCATATGTTTAAGTTGCATTTGTGTGAGGTTTCATGAAATCTTTCTATTTTTTTGTCCTTGGATACAATTCTTCTCATATTTGAGATATTTTGGCATTAATGTTGAATCTAATTTTGTAGGTCTCAATTAATCATGAACCTAGATCAAGATTGGATCAGGACTTGAGTTCAGAATGGGCCTGGATTAATAGATCAAGAGTTGGATCAATATGGGCCGCCCATTCAAGTGAACGGTTAGATCCAAGACATCCGCCAACTTCTAGTCGATCCAAGCTCATGATAGACTTAGCTAAGTTCAGGGACCAAGATCTGAAAGTTTGGGCCAGATCAGAGTTAGTCCAGCCGTTGGATCGAGCTCAAGAGAAGCCTAAACCGTCCGTTCGAAGATCAGAGCACTCTGAGCCATTGGATGCAGATCTGGTTGATCTAAGTTGAGGAGGAGCAGATCTTGACCCTTGATCAAGATCTGGAAAGTTTGGGTTCGATCTGGATTGATCTGATCATTGGATGAGATCGGAGAAATCTCGACAGTCGAAATTCAAAATGCGCAGTTAAATCAAAAATTCCCTCTGCCGCTCGGGGTGTCGCGAGATCGCATTCCAGTTTCCAGTTTTTTTCTCCGTTCGTCTCCTCCGATCGCCGGCGACCACTCCAAGTCAGTTCATCTTCCAGATTCCAAATCGAAGTGGTATTCTTCTGCTAGATCTGCAACCCAATTGGACGCTGAAAGGATTTCGAATGAGGGTTTCGCTGGAATTCTGCTCTTCAGGTCAGAGACTACTTGTTAGTTGTGTGAACCGATCGGAACTTCCAGATGCAATCGAAGGGGTTCTTTGAGAGTGTCTGAAGGATTCGGAGCTGTTTTGCATCACAATCTGCCAAGGAGGACGAGATCATGAAGGAAAATCAGTTGCGCACCGAGATTATTGCAGTTCGCTCGCGGGAGTCAATTTCTTCCTTGATTCTTGAGATGGAGGGTTTCTAGCTCACTCTTGCGTGACGGCAAGAGGGAATTTGTGGTGACGAATCTGAACTGGAGTTTGTAATTGTTAGATTTCAATTTCTGAATTGTTTCTCTTATTTCTGAATTCTGTTCTTAGCTTTGTATCAGCTGATTTCAGCTACTGATCGGACTGTAGTCCGATCCAGACTCCACCTGACCGGTCATCAGACCGATCAGGCTTGCATCTGATCGGTCAGCCGACCGATCAGGAGGTTTGCCTGCATAAACAAACTCTGTTTTAGTTTACATCTTGCTTAATTTCTTTACTTCCAAATTTAGATAAAGATTTAGATTCATTTCTGCAATAGAAACTAGTTTAATATTTCAATTTAGCAACTTCAACTTGTTATGTTAAATTTTCCTAGTGATAAAGCCTCATTCTTGCACACCTAGTTTAGTTCTATTCAATTGAGTAAATTACATTTCAACCTTACTTTCATTCTTATTTGCAAACAAACCCTAGTTAATCTCGAAAATCTAAATCATTTAACGACAAATAATTTTCAAGCTTGATTCAAACTCTCACAACTAGTCCTGGAAAAATACGACCTGAGGCCCCTAATCTACATTTCTATTTGCTAGCAAGGGTTTTCAGCTTTATAAATTTCTAAATTTGAGTGCACATTGTGACACTGGTATTGGGTACCGTTAAATTTTTGGCGCCGTTGCCGGGGAACAACTAGTTGAGTTTGTTTGATTTAGCTTGTGTGCTTATTTCATATCTTGTGATCCATTTTTGTGCTTATCTCTATATTTTGTGATTCATTACATTTGTTTCATTCTTGTGTATACTTTTGCTACGATTTTTGTATTTGTGTATGACCAGATTTGCAAGTGGTATTCTTGAAAACTTTGATCCTGAAATTGAAAGAACTTTCAGAGCCAGGAGTGATCAACTCAGTGTTTCAGAGGCTTTTGACATTATTGCTACTCAGCCTATTTTTGCTTATTCAGTTGATCATATGGTAGACCACTAGAAAACTATGAAGGAATTAGCAGCACCAGATGATGCCTTTCAGTACTCCTGCATTGCATACCCAGAGCTCATTGGAGATTTTGAATTATGATCAAGACTTATTCATCTTTTGCCCAAATTTCAAGGTCAGTCTGGGGAGGATTCCAACAGACATTTACATAAGTTTCACGTTGTCTGCTCTACCATGAAGCCTCAGGGTATTTCAGAGGAAGATATCAAGCTGAGGGCATTCCCATTTTCCCTTACTGGAGAAGCAAAGGATTGGTTTTACTACTTACCTACTGGGCATGTATCTAGCTGGATTTCTATAAAGAAAGCATTTTTGGAGAAGTATTTCCCAGCATCAAGGACTGCAATCATCAGGAAGAGCATCTGTGGAATACAACAAGTAGTGAGAGAAACTTTGTATGACTACTGGGAAAGGTTCAACAAAATTTGTTCTAGCTGCCCACAGCACCAGATTAGTGAGCAACTACTCATTCAGTATTTTTATGAGGGACTTCTTCAGATGGATCGGATCATGATAGATGCTGCAGCAGGAGGAGCCCTAGTAAACAAAACACCCGATCAAGTTAGGGAGCTAATTTCAAATATGACAGAGAACTCACAACAATTTGAGAGTAGAGCGTTGTCCGCCAGAGGTGTTAATGAAGTTCAGATGGTATCAAATGAGCAGAAGGAAATCAAGAATTCATTGATGGAGCTCACATCCCTGGTGAAGGAAATGACTCTAAATAATGTGAGTCAAATCAGAATTTTTCAGTACCACCACCTTCAAGTCAAGTGATGAGGGTATGCAGTATTTGTTTAAGCCAAGACCATAATTCGGATCTATGTCCTAACCTCCAACAAGATGAGACATTAGCTGCATTGACTAGGGGACAATTTCAGGCCAAAAACAACCCCTACTCATCCACATATAATCCGGGTTGGAGGGATCATCCAAACTTGAAGTATGAAATTCTTTTTACCAGCAAAACCCATCACAACAACCCTATCAACAACCTTAACAGAGTTTTCAGCAAGTTCAGCAAGGACAACAACAATTTCAGTCATTTTAACAACCTTTTCAACAATTTTAGCAACCCTATCAAGGAAATCAGCCACCTTTTCAAGTGAATCAGCAAGGGTTTCAAGGAAGTTCGAATTTTCAGCAACAAAATCAGTTCTCACAGCAAGGTCATCAGCCATTCAACCAAAGTTTTCAGCCCTCAAATCAGAATTTTCAGCCCACACAATTTCAGCCCTCTCAACCACAATTTCAACCTCAACCTCAGAATTTTCAGAGTTATAATTCTCAAACATTTCAATCAAGTTCTCAGCAATATCCTCAACCATTTCAGCCCTATAATAAGCCCCAACAGCCCTACTTTCAAGGTTCACAGCAAGTTCAACAATTTCAACAACCTCAATCATCTTGTCAAAGCCAATCAAAGTCTAATGCTAACCAAGGGGAATATGGAGGTTCTAGTGGAGGAAATGCGCAACAACAAAAGATAGAGGAGATGCTTCAACAACTTTTGCAACAACAAAGGAATGATCCCACCATACAAAACCTCGAGAGGCAAATTGGATAATTGGCTAGTGGGATGAATCAAATGCAAGCTCAAGGATCAAGCCAACTACCTTCTCAAGCTATTCCAAACCCAAAGGAAAACGTTAGTGCTATTACTTTAAGGAGTGGGAAGGCGGCTTCAACTCCAAATGGTCCAAGAGCTGATTTTTCTGAAAACAGGATAACACCTTCAATTTCAGTCCCAAATAGCCCTGAAATCATCCCGAATTCAGTTGGTTCCACCTCTAGTTCAAGTCTAACTTCTTCTTTAAGTAATCCTATGATTTTGGTGGGAAATGGGGGAGAAATCGGTAGCAAAGATGGGTTTACAGCAGCTACCTCAGTGGAGAAATCAATCCCAATTTCAGCCCCTAAACTTTCGGCTCAAGAGGAAGAAATGAGAGCTCCTTTGCCATTCCCTCAGCGCAAAACCCAAGCTAAGAAGCAAGTGGAGGAGGAGAAAGCTAAGGAATATAATGAGCTAGTGAAATTATTTAGTAAAGTGGAGATCAATGTACTCTTGTTGACCATGATTAAACAGATTCCTAAGTATGCAAAGTTTCTGAAAGACTTATGTGTTCACAAGAAAAAGTTGAAGGAGAATGAGTTGGTCAGCTTGGGGAAAAATGTTTTAGCACTTATTCATGTCATTCCTCAGAAATGTGAAGACCCTGGAATTTTTACTATATCTTGTGAGATAGGGAGGACCATGTTCCATGATGCTATGCTGGATTTAGGAGCTTCTATAAATGTGATGCCCAGATCAATCTTCTAGATACTTGGTATAGGCCCTCTACAGCCTACTGGTGTGGTGATTCAGTTAGCAGATCGGAGTCAAACCCATCCAGCCGGTATTATTGAAGATGTGTTGGTTAAGGTAAAGGTGCTGATATTTCCTGTAAATTTTTACATTTTGGATATAGAGGGAGATTATCTTGCACACAGATCTCCACTCATCCTAGGGAGACCATTTCTGAAGACTGCGAGAACAAAGATAGATGTATATGCTGACACACTTTCGATGGAAATTGGAGACACAGTAGTCCAATTCAGCATATTTGATGCCATGAAGCACCGTAGAGAGGAGCACTCCATTATGAGCATTGGTATTCTAGAGGAGTTGGATGATGTAGATATATTGGCTAAGGGAGTTTCATTTGATGTTTCTAGAGGAGTTGGTATTTCAGAGGAGGCTGAGTTTGTATTTGCTACTGAGGCTGAGGACATTTCAGAGGTTATTTCAGACCTACTTACAGCTGGAGAGGATTTTTTAGGTGTAGGGGATTGCACAGAGCCCCAAGGATCACTGACAGTGCCCAATCTATGTGTCACGAATGTGGGTCTCAAATTTAAATTTGAATGAATAACTGGAAACCCTTTTACAATCAAAAATATGAAAATGTAATATAGGGGCCACAGGTCGTATTTTTCTCGGGGCTAGTTGTCTAGTTTGATTCAACCTTGTGTTTAGGTGTCGTTTTTGTTTTGGGTTTCGAAATAAGTGGTTGGGATTTTGGGGTTGCAATCAGAAATGGAAAAAACAATGAAAATGAAAGAAACCAAACTAGTGCACTAAACAAGAAATTGACACTTAAGAACTCAACCTAATCGAAACTTACTCAAGCACTTTCAAAATTCTTGGCAACTGTTTTCTGATTTCAAACACAAAATGGAATGCTAAACAAGGAAGTAAAAAAAAACAGTGATGTAGTTTTCGGAAATAAATAAGCTAAGACAAAAATGTATCATGCGAAGTTAGAACTCAACCAAGCTATGGCAACTCAACTAGCTAAAGGTTTGGAACCCAACCACTGCCAACAAGATTCGAATATGAGTGAGTGCAAGTTTATTGAATTCGAACACAAGCAGATGCCACAAAACCAAGTTAACTTCAGATTTCAAAAACTGCAAATCAGTTGGCTCGCAAGGAGAAATTCCTTGTGCCAAAAACTCTCTCCAAGTTAAGAAATGAGCAGTCTTTTAGCTCAACTGTTTCAGCTGAGTGATTCGATTGGAAAACAATGGAATTAAGAAAGAACTAAGCAAGATTAAGGTAAGGAATCGAAACTGAAAGCAAATCTACAGAAGCACCAGTTCGGGAATGGAGTAAACAGAAAACAGATTTGATTTTTCAGACTTTAAATGGCAAGCAACAATGGAATTGATTCACACAACTTAAAGCCAATGCTATTTTAAACCAAACACACTATTTATCTACTACTAAAGCAGGAATTAACTACTAAGAAACTCAGAAATCTGAGACAAATGTAGAAACCGAAAGAAAGAAAATAAAACAGAATTGAACTTGGCACGCAACACTTGGAATTGGCACGCAGCGATTTAACTAAGAAATGAGCTGAAATTTGATCTATTAATTCACTAAACAAGTTCCTATATTACTCTACTTATAGAATTTAAACTAAATTACAGCTGAGAACTTAAAAATCGAAAATTCAAGTAGCTGAACAAGAAATTCAGAATAAACAGTGCGGCAGAAACAAAACTGCTACAAAAATAGAAATTAAACTAAAGAATCTACTCCTCGATCCTTTCCCGAGTTCACCATCTTCTTGGTTGTCAATCAAGAACTGGCTTCGAACCCCTAGGCTTAGAAAATCCGTGGAAAATCAACTTCAATCTCTGAATTCGGCTCAAACTGCATCAGCTGGAAAATTTCGATCCGAGCTCTTAAATCTCGGCTTGTTGAGCTGCGATGAAGATTTGGAGATGACCTGAGCTCACCTGAGAACCCCTACAAGTGGCTCAGGTGATCTGAATTCGATTGTAGCCAAGATCCAAGCTTCCGGACCACAAAGAATGCGAACCCCTCAACACACTCTGTCCGGACGAACTTTGAGTTGAATTTCAGATTGAGATGGCCTTCCAAAGATTCAGACGATGAGTTACGGTTGAAATTGAGGTGGTCGCGCCTTAGATTGAAGAAAACTTGAAGAAAATTGGAAGAACGCGAAGAACTGGAGAAGACGGCGTAGACGCGACGAAGGCCGAAGCAGGGAAATTTTTTCCTTAAGTAATCAGAAAATGGACGGCTCAGATTTAGTTGAGAAAATCCAACGGCTGATCTTGCTCCGATTTGAGCCAGACTTTGATGATATTGATCTGGGGTCAGGATCTGCCTCGTGGTAGCTCGGATCCTCCAGATATGCAATGGATGGTTCAGATCATCTTAATCTTCGAATGGACGATCGAGAGCCCTCCAAGCTTGATCCAACGGTTGATTTAGCTCTGATTGGGATGAAATCTTCAGATCTTGATCAGGGTGCTTGATCAACCCTTGCCCTAGCTCGGATTTCTTCGGATCGTCCCGGATGGCTCAGATCTAGCCGCTCTTGAATCGGACGGCCCAGATTAACTCATAATCTTGATAATTCGATCCGGGTCACTTCCAACTCAAGTTTGACCTAGTATGCCCTAGGTCCAGGATCCTATCATGCCTACAAAAAATATATCAGAAAATTAGTGGCCAAATAATCCAAAAATATGTAAATTTGCAATTAAGTCCAAATTAAAAGGAAATCCTAAAACCTAGTGTAAAAATCATAATTAAGCAATAAAAACATAGGTCAAAAATGGATTTTAGCAATTAAAGTAATCAACAAAATGGTATCTATCAACTCCCCCACACTTGGCCTTGAGCGTATCGCGAAAACAGTAAATATGTATCCCTTAGGCTTTCTTAAGCATGATTAGAAGCAAATGAAAAGAAATTACCTAAGGTTGTCAATTCTCATAAATCTAAGCCATATGGGTTAGTATCTTGTCCTTAAATCAACAACTTAGCCTTTTCATCTATCATGAGTCATTGAGATGAATCTAACTCATAGCCTTTCAAGGAAAATTTTGGTGGCTCTCTCCTTAAGTTCTAACTTGATGATGAAAGTGGAGCTCACTCAAACACATATGATTCTTGCACTACCATAGGCTTGCTTATTATTTACTCTCCACCATTAATCATGAATAGGATCAACATCTATAAAAACCATTGAAAAACATAAAAATGATAAGAAATGAAATAAGAGCCAAGAAAAGTGGCAAAGTTTATAAAGTGGAAGACTTGAGTGCTTGGGGATATTTTTGATGCTCTTTGCTCTTCATGCAGTCCTCTAGTGATATCAAAAGTGTTGTGAAGTCAAACTTAAATAATTGCCTTTGATTTGGATGAAAACACCTTCCTTAACCTCATGTGCCAATTCTACCTTTTGTGTGCCAAATTTCTTTCTCCATCTTCTTTCCTGATTTTTTTTTTCCTCTCTTTTCCTTTCTCTCTAGTAAAGTCATAATGTATTGGAACAAAGGATTGATTCAGATGAGAGAAACTTCAATGATTTGTAGTGCTAAATCTTCAATGGTGTGCCAATTATCTCTTTTCTTTTTTTTTCTTTTTTTTTCTTTCTGCTTTTTCCTCTTTGGTTCAGCAGTTAACTTCCTGTTTCGGGCCTCATTTTATTCAATCATGTCATGCTCAGCCCCCAAGTCATTCTCAGAATCAACTCCAATCCATCTAGCACTCAAATGGTAGTGAAAAGTTCAAACAACTCAATTAAAGAATTTGCTTCACAAGTTTTTTTTTTTCAAGCTGTTTTCTGTTTTTTTTTAGTTAACTGCTGAATTCATTTCCTGGTCTCCATCTGCTCAGTTGGAGGCTTGCTGACCAGGAACTAGCTCCAATCCACACTGCCGTGACCTTTTTTTTTATACACAACCCTTGCCGTGAGCTTTAAATGAATAGCTACCCTCTTTGGCACAAAGATTTCAGAATTTCTTTTTCTTCTTGCAATGCTTCTGTTCCATTCTGATTTTGTCCTCAATTCTTGTAAGCAGCCCTTGCAATCTTAATTCATTTTCGGCTTCAAATCAGTCCCAATTCTGATCTGCACAAGCTGTGCTTTCATCAGTATTCAAGTTCCGAATTTCTGCATTACATCAATTTCTTTTTTTTTTCTTCTTTGGTTCAGTTGCGCACCAATCTAAAACCTGTTGCTTGACCATTTCCTTTCCAACTTGGCACAAAACTCTTCTTAAATTTCGAATCTACTCAGCTGCAGTTCAAATCAACTTGACCAAAACAGCTTTGGCACAAGTTTTCTTCCTACATTAACCCGAATTCAACTTGATCCAATATTGCAGTGCTGTACTGCTGATTTCATTCTTTTTTTTTCCTACCTGATTTCATCCAATTGCCTCAAGAGCAGTCCTTCAATGATTCCATAAGTTTCCATAAGTCGCAGCCCACTCATTTCAGTTGCCAGTTGGCACAACTACACAATTCTGATCACCAATTTGAATTTCAGCCACTTCTCCCACTGCATTTCCGAAAATGCCTTTACTGCTTTTCAATCACTGCTTCCTCTAAATCAGCTTCATAAACATTCCTTCAATAAATTCAGAACTCGCAGCTTACTCCCCTTCAATTCATATAATTTCAGTAGCTCCAAATTCAACACTCGGCAGCAACCTTTCCATGCTTCAATTCAGATTTTTGGTCAGTCTTTTCAAATTCTATTTCTGATCAGTAGCCTCTAGCATCTGAATTTCTTCCAGATTTGGTCAGCATTTGGTGTTCTCAACACTCTTTAATACAATTCCAAAATTGTTCCCTGATTCACAGCCTTGGAAACCAAAAATTCAGCTCAAGTTGATACAAACTGCATTCTCAGCTCTTGACACTGATTTTCTGCACAGATTCTCCTTAATCAAATCTGATCAGCTGAAAATTATGGCTCCATCAGATTGTGGCTGAACTTAGCTTCCACAATTCCAACTTCCAAATTCTTGATCCAAGTTAATTTGATCCAAGTTAGCAGATTTTTTTTTTCATTGGCACAAACTGCTTTTCTCTTCTCTTTTTTTCTGTTTTTGGCATTTGTTTTCATTTCAACTTTGAGTGCCGAATTCAACTTGAGGTTCAACTCCCTTGGATCTTCAAATGATGATCAAGAATCTACAATTGTTTCCATCTCTCTTGCTCATTCTTGGCACCAAACTCACTCACTTGGCACAAAAAAATTTTTCGACATGAATTGCATCCTTGATACAAATTGCTTCCAAATCACTAATCACTCCCCCACACTTAAATCTTTGTCCATCTCGGGCAAAATAGTATCAAGAAAACATCCCAAGCAAACAAATCCATAGAAAAATTTGGGTTAGAATTAGGAATAAGGAAAGACAATTCAAGAAGAGTGTGTATCAAGTATGATCATGGAAAAAGGGAAACAATATGATTAGTCTTTATAAATGTGATCCAATCAACGAAATATGGTTTTGAAAGAACCTAAGCAAGTTCTAGAGTACAATAACATATGTGTGTCAAAAATATAAGGCTATTCTCACTAGGTAAAAACAATTCATCCCAAGTCCTCAATCAAGAATCTAAAACCAAGTAGTACTCAAGCAACCAAGATTTCATCCATGAACTCAAACCCTAAGTTTTGACAACCAAATTTAATTTATTTTCCAAAAGACTCTAAAATGCTATGGAAATAACCTAAGGGATACATTTATTCCTAGAAACATGAAAATGTACTAAAAGAAAAGACATGGTATTTACAATGAAGAATTTTTATTTGAATTTTAAAGTACCTACTTGAGAAAACTAATTTCGCATGCAAACTAGAATTTATTCTTGCAACAAGTAAGGAAATGGTATATACAAAGAAAAATGAGTGCAAAATTTAGTGAACTCCCCTTTCAAGTTGGGTATGTGGCATCAATATAGTCCACTCCATCCACCTCTAGCTCCTTGACCTCTTCATGGAATTTCTTGAGCCGGTGGCCATTTACTTTGTACACTTGACTCGTGGTCTCCTCTTGAATCTCTACCACTCCATAGGGGAAAACATTAGTCACAAAAAATGGACCCTCCCATCTTGACCTCAACTTCCCTTTGATCAATTTGAGTCTTGACTTGTATAATAGCACTTTGTCACCAATTTGAAATTCTTTGTTCACAATGTGCTTGTCATGAAAGTTCTTAGTCTTCTCTTTGTAGATCCTTGAATTCTCAAATGCTTCCAACCGGATTTCTTCAAGTTCTTGAAGTTGCAACTTCCTTTCTTCTCCCACCTTAGTAGCATCAAAATTGCAAGCTTTTACCGCCCAATACACCTTATGCTCAATCTCCATAGGTAAGTGGCATGATTTCCCATACACAAGTCTATAAGGTGACATTCCAATGGGTGTCTTGTAAGCGGTGCGATATGCCCATAGTGCATCTTCAAGCCTTTTGCTCCAATCCTTCCTATTAGGTCCCACGGTCTTTTCCAAAATTGATTTGACTTCTCTATTCGACACCTCGGCTTGTCCATTTGTTTGGGGGTGATAAGCAGTAGAAACCTTATGTACAACCCCGTACTTATTAAGAAGAGCCTTCATATGCTTATTGCAAAAATGGGATCCTTGGTCACTTATGATTGCTCTTGGAATTCCAAACCTGCAAAAAATGTTTGACCTGACAAAACTAACAACAACAGATGAATCATCAGTCCTGGTGGGAATGACCTCCACCAATTTTGAAACATAATCAACAGCTAAAAGAATATACAAGAATCTAAAAGAAGCAGGAAATGGTCCCATAAAATCTATACCCCACACATCAAATATCTCACAAAATAAAATAGTTTGTTGAGGCATTTCATTTCTAGCACTTATGTTTCCTGTTCTTTGACATTTATCACAACATTTACAAAACCTATATGAATCTCTAAACAGGGTGGGCCAGTACAATCCACATTTTAAAATTTTTCTAGCAGTTCTTTGTGGTCCAAAATGCCCACCACATGCTGAAAAATGACAAAAAGTGAGTACAGAATGAAACTCATGATTTGGTACACATCTCCTAATGATTTGATCACTACAAAATTTTCACAAGTAAGGATCATCCCACACATAATATTTTGCATCACTTATAAATTTATCCTTTTGAGCTTTCGAAATGTGTGTAGGAAAAACATGAGCTACAAGAAAATTCACTAAGTCTGCATACCAAGGTGACTCACCATGCAACTGTAAAAGCTGCTCATCTCTGAAATCATCATCTATGGCCGTGGGATCTCCATCTCCCTCCAATCTGCTCAAGTGGTCTGCTACTAAATTTTCCTTGCCACTCCTATCTCGTATCTCCAAGTCAAACTCCTGTAGTAGTAGCATCCATCTAATAAGCCTTGGCTTCGCATCTGGCTTCTTCAAGAGGTACTTCAGTGCTGCATGATCAGAAAACACAACAACATGAGAACACAATAAATATGATCTGAATCTATCTAAAGCAAAAACAATGGAAAGAAGCTCCTTTTCTGTGGTGGTGTAGTTGGCTTGGGCTGAATCCAAGGTCTTTGAGGCATAAGAAATAACATATGGTGCCCCATCTACTCTTTGTGCAAGTACAGCTCCTACTGCATGGTTCGAGGCATCGCACATCAACTCAAAAGGTAAGCTCCAGTCTGGTGATCTGATGATAGGTGCAGTAATAAGAGCTTCCTTCAACCTCTGAAAAGCCTCCTTGCATTTTGCATCATAAAAATCCACATCCTTCTGCAACAATCGAGACAATGGAAGAGCAACTCTACTGAAGTCTCTAATAAATCTCCTGTAGAAACCTGCATGTCCAAGAAAAGATCGAACATCTCGTACGCATACGGGGTGAGATAAAGAAGATATAGCACTTATTTTTGCAGGATCTACCTCTATACCTTTCCTAGAGACTATGTGACCCAAAATAATACCATGCTCAACCATAAAATGACACTTTTCAAAATTAAGAACCAGATCAGTCTCGATGCATCTATGCAAAACCCTAGACAAATTATCTAAGCATGAATCAAAGGATGTACCAAAAATAGAAAAATCATCCATGAATACTTCCATGCAGTGTTCTAACAACTCACCAAAAATTCTTACCATACACCGCTGGAAGGTCCCTGGAGCGTTGCAAAGTCCGAATGGCATCCGTCTGTAACCAAATGTGCCGAAAGGACAAGTGAAGGTAGTCTTCTCCTGATCTTCCGGATCTATGCAAATCTGAAAATATCCTGTGTATCCATCTAAAAAGCAATAGTGTGACTTCCCCGCCAATCTCTCCAACATCTGATCAATAAAGGGCAAGGGATAGTGATCCTTCCTCGTGGCTTGGTTCAGCTTCCTATAATCCACACAAACTCTCCATGCATTCCTCACTCTTGTGGGCACCAACTCGTTGTCTTCATTTGCCACCACTGTAACTCCTGATTTCTTGGGAACCACATGAATAGGACTCACCCATCTGCTGTCAGAAATAGGGTAAATGATGCCTGCCTGTAGAAGTCTAGTCACCTCTTTCTTTACTACATCAAGAATCAAAGGGTTGAGTCTTCTTTGTGGTTGTCTCACGGGCTTCATATTTTCTTCTATGTGTATCCGATGCATGCAGATAGCAGGACTAATCCCAGAAATATCAGCAAGTGTCCACCCTATAGCTTTTCTGTGCTGCCTCAGAACTTGTAATAATTTTTCCTCTTGCTCTGGCTCTAAATTCTGGGCAATGATGACAGGTAGCTGCTGATCTTCTCCCAAATAAGCATACTTCAAGTGTGCTGGCAAAGGCTTCAATTCAGGCTCTGACTGCTCAGTAGATATGGGTGATCCCTGGGGCTCAGTGCAATCCCCTACGCTCACATACCTACCCTCTGACGACCATCAAGAGTGATCCCTGGGGCTCTGTGCAATCCCCTACACTCATGAAATCTCCCTCAATTGTAAGAGGTCCAGAAACGGATCCAAACTCAGCTCCTCCTGCAGACATAACATCTCCTGCATCTATAGAGCTCAGGTCACACTCATGAACATCAGAGAAAATCCTATCAGCAAGGGCATCTACACCAACCAGCTCCTCAGCAACATCAATACGCAAAACAGAGTGATCCTCCCTCGGGTGCTTCATAGCGTCTAGAAGACTGAACTGGACTACTGTATCTCCTATCTCCATGGAAAGTATCCCTGCATGTACATCAATCTTCGTTCTGGCGGTCTTCAAAAATGGTCTCCCAAGGATGAGTGGAGATCTATGTGCAAGGAAATCTCCCTCCATGTCCAATATGTAAAAATCAGCTGGGAAGATTAACTCTTTCACCTTAACGAGCACATCCTCAATCATACCGGCTGGGTGAGTCTGGCTTCTGTCAGCTAGCTGAATCACTACTCCTGTAAGCTGTAAAGGGCCTATGCCCAACATCTGAAAAACTAACTTAGGCATCACATTGATGGAAGCACCCAAATCTAACATGACATCTTGAAATAAACTGCTTCCAATCTCACAAGGTACAGTAAAAACTCCTGGGTCTTCACATTTCTGAGGAATTTGCTGAAACAGTGCTGAAACATTTTTGCCCATGTTAACTAACTCATTCCCCTTCAACCTCTTCTTGTGAATGCACAAGTCCTTGAGAAACTTAGCATATTTTGGAATTTGCTTGATCATGGTAAGCAATGGCACATTCACCTGCACTTTGCTAAAAAGATTCACAAGTTCTTGAAATTCTTTGGCCTTCTCTTCCTCCACTTGCTTTTTGGCATGTGTTCTCTGCTGTGGAAAGGGTAAAGGAACCCTAAAATCAACTTCTTTGGCTAGAATTGGAGAAACTGAATTCTGCCCTGCTGTCCCATGCGTAGCAGCTGCTGTCCCATGCGTAGCAGCTGCTGTCCCATGCGTCTCGGCCCTGTTTTCTTCTCCGTTTTCCACCAAATTTGGAGGGTTGCTTGAGGACTGAGTTGGGAACGGGCTAGGGGTGGAATCAGCTGAAGTTGAACCCATTTCAGTGTTGTTTTGGGCCGGAATTATAGAAGCTGTCCAGTCTCCTGAAAATTATGCTCTTGGACTCTTCGGAGATGTTGTAACCTTCCCACTTCTCAAAGTTATAGCACTCACATTCCCTTTGGGATTAGGAACAGTTTGGGAAGGGAGTTGACTTGATCCTTGAGCTTGATTTTGATTAATTCCACTAGCCAATTGCCCTATTTGCCTCTCAACGTTTTGTTGCCAACCTTGTTGTTGTTGTTGCCAAGCTTGTTGTTGTTGCCAAGCTTGTTGTTGTTGTTGCGTTTGTACAACTTGTTGTAGCATCTCCATCATTTGTTGATTCTGTGCGTTCCCTCCACTTGAGCTTCCATAGCTTGCATATGACTTGTGTGGGGCTGAAAAGGTGGAGGATGGCTGCTGAAAATTTTGATAACTTTGCTGGAAATTCTGCATTTGAGGCTGATTTTGCTGATTGTGACTCTGAAAACTTTGAAAACCTTGCTATGAATTTTGGAATTGATTCTGGAATGGCTGAAAACCTTGCGGGAAGTTCTGAGAAGGTTGCTAAAAATTTTGATATGGCTGTTGTGATTGTTGTGTATGTTGATTTTGCTGAAATCCTTGCTGGAAATTCTGTGAAAGCGGCTGTGGTTGCTGGAAATTGTGATTTTGTGGCTGAAAACCATGGTATTGCTGCTGTGAACTCTGAAATGAGGGCTGACTTTGCTGAATTTGATGATTGGAAGGCGGTTGTTGGTAAAAAGAGTTATCATACTTCAAATTTGGATGATCCCTCCAACCCGGATTGTAGGTAGATGAGTAGGGGTCATTTCTTTGTTGGAATGGAGCTCTAGCCAAGGCCGCAACCGATTCATCTTGTTGGAGATTTGGACAAAGGTCCGAATTATGTTCTTGGCTTGAACAAATGCTACATACCCTTGTAACTTGATTTGGAAATGAAGTTGTTGGAAAATTTGAGGCTTGGTTCACATTGTTCACTGCCATTTGTTTCACTAAAGATGTCAACTCCAACAATGAGCTCCTAAGTTCTTTATTTTCATTAGACATCACTTGAGCTTCATTAACCCCTCTTGTAGTGAGTGCTCTACTCCCGAATTGTTGAGAATTCTCCGCCATGTTAGAAATGAGTTCTCTAGCTTGCTCCGGTGTTTTGTTTACTAAAGCTCCCCCTGCCGCCGCATCAATCATGCTCCTATCCATAGGTAATAAACCTTCATAAAAATATTGCACAAGAAGTTGCTCACTAATTTGGTGTTGAGGACAGCTAGAGCATAACTTCTTGAACCTCTCCCAATAATCATAAAGGGACTCTCCAACCACTTGTTGAATGCCACAAATACTTTTTCTGATAATGGTGGTCCTTGATGCTGGAAAAAACTTCTCTAAAAATGCTCTCTTCATTTCAATCCAACTAGCAACATGTCCAGTGGGCAAATAATACAACCAATCCTTAGCAGCCCCAGTCAAGGAAAAAGGAAATGCTCTTAACTTAATGTCTTCTTCAGAAATCCCCTGTGGCTTCATGGTAGAGCATACCACATGGAATTCGTGCAGGTGTCTGTTTGGATCCTCCCCAGATAAACCCTGAAACTTTGGCAACAAATTGATGAGTCCAGATCTGAGCTCAAAATTCCCCCTAGCTCTGGATAAGCTATGCTGGAGTACTGAAATGCAGCGTCAGGTGCTGCAAGCTCCTTCATGGTTCTCTGGTGGTCTGCCATGTCAATGCCTGAGTGAGTGCAGATAGTCTGAATAGGAGGGATATCTGTAGTCTCAGAAAGAATGGCCTGGCTCCTCCTGACTCTGAAAGTCCTCTCAATCTCAGGATTGAAATCTTCTAATTCAACACCTAAAGACTTGGTCATAAAAACAAAACAAATCGCAGTAAAAGTGGATAAAAAGATAAAACAAATTAAATCAAATCAAAAGATATAGCAATAAGCACAAAAGTAAGTCAAGAATGCTATGAAATAAATGCACAAGCAAAAAAATCAAACAAGTCAACTAACAGATCCCCGGCAATGGCGCCAAAAATTTGACAGTGCCCAATCTATGTGTCACGAATGTGGGCCTCAAATTTAAATTTGAATGAATAACCGGAAACCCTTTTACAATTAAAAATATGAAAATGTAATATAGGGGCCACAGGTCGTATTTTTCTCGGGGCTAGTTGTCTAGTTTGATTCAACCTTGTGTTTAGGTGTCGTTTGTGTTTTGGGTTTCGAAATAAGTGGTTGGGATTTTGGGGTTGCAATCAAAAATGGAAAAAACAATGAAAATGAAAGAAACCAAACTATTGCACTAAACAAGAAATTGACACTTAAGAACTCAACCTAATCGAAACTTACTCAAGCACTTTCAAAATTCTTGGCAACTGTTTTCTGATTTCAAACACAAAATGGAATGCTAAACAAGGAAGTAAAAAAAACAGTGATGTAGTTTTTGGAAATAAATAAGCTAAGACAAAAATGTATCATGCGAAGTTAGAACTCAACCAAGCTATGGCAACTCAACTAGCTAAAGGTTTGGAACCCAACCACTGCCAACAAGATTCGAATATGAGTGAGTGCAAGTTTATTGAATTCGAACACAAGCAGATGCCACAAAACCAAGTTAACTTCAGATTTCAAAAACTGCAAATCAATTGGCTCGCAAGGAGAAATTCCTTGTGCCAAAAACTCTCTCCATGTTAAGAAATGAGCAGTCTTTTAGCTCAACTGTTTCAGCTGAGTGATTCGATTGGAAAACAATGGAATTAAGAAAGAACTAAGCAAGATTAAGGTAAGGAATCGAAACTGAAAGCAAATCTACAGAAGCACCAGTTCGGGAATGGAGTAAACAGAAAACAGATTTGATTTTTCAGACTTTAAATGGCAAGCAACAATGGAATTGATTCACACAACTTAAAGCCAATGCTATTTTAAACCAAACACACTATTTATCTACTACTAAAGCAGGAATTAACTACTAAGAAACTCAGAAATCTGAGACAAATGCAGAAACCGAAAGAAAGAAAATAAAACAGAATTGAACTTGGCACGCAACACTTGGAATTGGCACGCAACACTTGGTATTGGCACACAGCGATTTAACTAAGAAATGAGCTGAAATTTGATCTATTAATTCACTAAACAAGTTCCTATATTACTCTACTTACAGAATTTAAACTAAATTACAGTTGAGAACTTAAAAATCGGAAATTCAAGTAGCTGAACAAGAAATTTAGAATAAACAGTGCGGCAGAAATAAAACTGCTACAAAAACAGAAATTAAACTAAAGAATCTACTCCTCGATCCTTTCCCGAGTTCACCATCTTCTTGGTTGTCAATCAAGAACTGGCTTCGAACCCCTAGGCTTAGAAAATCCGTGGAAAATCAACTTCAATCTCTGAATTCGGCTCAAACTGCATCAGCTGGAAAATTTCGATCCGAGCTCTTAAATCTCGGTTTGTTGAGCTGCGATGAAGATTTGGAGATGACCTGAGCTCACCTGAGAACCCCTACAAGTGGCTCAGGTGATCTGAATTCGATTGTAGCCAAGATCCAAGCTTCCGGACCACAAAGAATGCGAAACCCTCAACACACTCTGTCCGGACGAACTTTGAGTTGAATTTCGGATTGAGATGGCCTTCCAAAGATTCAGGCGATGAGTTACGGTTGAAATCGAGGTGGTCGCGCCTTAGATTGAAGAAAACTTGAAGAAAATTGGAAGAACGCGAAGAACTGGAGAAGACGGCGTAGACGTGACGAAGGCTGAAGCAGGGAAATTTTTCCTTAAGTAATCAGAAAATGGACGGCTCAGATTTAGTTGAGAAAATCCAACGGCTGATCTTGCTCCGATTTGAGCCAAACTTTGATGATGATGATCTGGGGTTAGGATCTGCCTCGTGGTAGCTCGGATCCTCCAGATATGCAACGGATGGTTCAGATCATCTTAATCTTCGAATGGACGATCGAGAGCCCTCCAAGCTTGATCCAACGGTTGATTTAGCTCTGATTGGGATGAAATCTTCAGATCTTGATCAAGGTGCTTGATCAACCCTTGCCCTAGCTCGGATTGCTTCGGATCGTCCCGGATGGCTCAGATCTAGCCGCTCTTGAATCGGACGACCCAGATTAACTCATAATCTTGATAATTCGATCCGGATCACTTCCAACTCAAGTTTGACCCAGTATGCCCTAGGTCCCGGATCCTATCATGCCTACAAAAAATATATCAGAAAATTACTGGCCAAATAATCCAAAAATATGTAAATTTGCAATTAAGTCCAAATTAAAAGGAAGTCCTAAAACCTAGTGTAAAAATCATAATTAAGCAATAAAAACATAGGTCAAAAATGGATTTTAGCAATTAAAGTAATCAACAAAATGGTATCTATCAATCACCTATTTCTATTGATGTTTCAGAGGATTCAGAGCTTAGGTGTGATAGTGTAGGGGATTGCACTGAGTCCCAAGGATCACTCATACCTTCTGAGCATG
>JAGFNQ010006250.1:0-24008 GCA_024364735.1 Boesenbergia rotunda | reverse complement strand
GTTAAGTCTTTCTTGTTGTCTAACAAGTTAATCTAGTGTGCAGGAAAAGCCCTAGCGAAGGACTGCTAGGCACTGGCAAAGGAATGCTAGGAAAGAAAGCCCTAGCGAAGGATTGCTAGGCAACTGGCGAAGGACTGCCAGTATCAAGCCCTAGCGAAGGACTGCTAGGCTCCAGGCGAAGGATAGCCTGGGACTAAAGCCCTAGCGAAGGACTGCTAGGCAACTGGCGAAGGACTGCCAGTTTACAAGACCTGACAAAGGACCGTCAGGCAAAAGTCCAACCAGAGGAACGGTTGGCATCAGGTAAATTCTCCCGAGAGGAGTAGGTGAGGACGCGTTCCCCGTCGAGGGAATAGTAGGCGTCGGTTCGACCTAGGGCTCCATTTTGGAGACCAAAGTCAGAACCAAGACAGCTAAGGCTGTATAATCTAATAACTTAATATATTGTTGTGTTTTGGACTAACCCTGGATGCAGGACCGAAGGAACGTGTGTCTGCAGCTCAGAAAGCCTCAAAGGAGAGAGGCAAGGGCTGAGTAGGGCACTCCGGGCGCCCCCAAGGTGCATACAAAACAAGCAAGAAGAAAAAGGGTTCGAATACATACTGGGTCGGGCGCCCCCGTGCTCCCGGGTGCCCCCGCTGCTCCCGGGCGCCCCCGCTGCTCCCGGGCGCCCCCAGCATCCCGGGCGCCCCCATGCGCATACCTCGAACCAAAAGCCTTCGAAGCCAGAAGATAAGATTTGACCCGGTCAACCCGGGCGCCCCGAGCGCTCCGGGCGCCCCGGTCAAAGCGAATCCAGTGGATCAGACGCGACCGAGAGCTCTGCGGATCAGAGGCCACGTGGGGGGCGCCCCAGACATCCCGGGCGCCCCTAGGCCCTATATAAAGGGCTCTCGACCAAGGCTTCAGTACAATTGTTCTCTCAACGCCCCAAAGATCTTCTACGCTCGTGCCTTGCTTCGGAAACTCTCCAACTCGAGCCGACGACGTCCCGCTGCCCCGAAAGAGTCAATCCACTCCGGACGTCGGTAACGAAGATCGAATTTTTTATTATTATTATTAGTGCACTTATTTGTAATAAATTATTGTAAACTGTTTTGCGCGTATATAGAATTGCCCAAAGTAAACGGTCAACGACCGTGGGCCTTGGAGTAGGAGTCGACACAGGCTCCGAACCAAGTAAATCGACTGTGTCTTTGTGTTGTGATTATTTTATTTTATTTCCGCTGCGTAAGTGCTCTTTACGAAAATCCGAACGATTTTCGATATTCACCCCCCCTCTATCGGTTTTCTCGATCCAACAAGTGGTATCAGAGCGGGGAAGTTCAAACTTGGTGCAACCACCAGTTTGAAAATTTCTTTTCGGATTTTCTTTATTAATTTCGGATTTTTTTTAAATATTCTTATGTTCGATTTTTTTTTTGTTAATCGTGGTTGGTCAACACCCCTCGATATTTTATTTCCCTTATCCAGCACTACTAATCCAAGACCTAGTCTTGGAAAATTTATTTTTCTGTCGTTTTTCTATTACAGATTAAAATGGCCATGCAAGAGGGATTCAGTACCGCCAGACCTCCACTTTTCAGTGGAGAAGACTTTTCTTACTGGAAAAGTCGTATGGAGGTCCACCTGAAAACTCAGGTGGACATGTGGATCATTATCCAATTCGGTCTGGAGATCCCCCGAAATGCCGAAGGACTTCCTCAGAGCTACTCTGAATGGGACAACGCCCTAAAGCGAAAGATAGAAGCCAACGCAAAAGCTACTCAGACTCTTCAATGTGGATTGACGAAAGAGGAGCTGAACCGCGTGGGCCCCTTCAACAGTGCAAAGGAGCTGTGGACAAAACTGATCGAGCTGCACGAAGGGACTTCAGATACTCGGATCAGTAAGAGGGATCTGCTACTAAACAAACTCTATACCATCAAGATGACCGACAACGAAACAGTAGCTCAGCTCCACGCACGAATCCAAGAGGTAATGAACGGTCTTCACACAATAGGTCACAAGGTTGAAAACCGTGACCTGATAAGGTATGCTCTAAACGCCTTCCCTAGAATCACCTTATGGGCATCTATGGTAGATGCATACAAGGTCTCTAGGGATCATTCTAAAATAAAATTAGATGAATTATTTTCCGAACTAGAACTGCACGAACAAACTAACACCAATATGGTCGAGAAAGGTATTGCTTTCGTTGCAGGTAAAACTAGAAGGACAACGAAGAAGAAGCCTGAACCTGAACCCGAGTCTAACTCTGACTCAGACTCAGAAGACGAAGAAGGAGAACATACTATGCTGGTCCGGCTCGCTCGAAGCTACTACAAGGAGCTGAAGAACCAAACCAACAAACGAAAAACCGGCCGAAGAAAGGACGAACCAGCTGAACCCGCAAACAAGCCAAATGTGACCTGCTACGAGTGCAAGAAAAAGGGCCACTACAAGTCAGAGTGCCCTAACCTAAAGGAGACAAAAAGGTCGAGAAGAAAGAAGGCACTGCAAGCAACCTGGGACGAATCATCCTCAGAAGAAGAAGAAGAGGCACCCCAGTCCAACCTCCTAGCTCTGACTGCCTCAGATAATGTTGAGACTGAGTCAGATACAGAACAAGAGGACGGCGAGCTGACCTTCACAGAAGACGGAGAAATTAAGGTAACTGGTTTTAATAGATTGCAATTAAGTGAGTTAATTTCATTTCTTTCTCGAGATTTGGCCAAAGCCAAACTCCGAGTTGAAACCCTCCGACAGGAAGTAAAACTCCTGAAAGAGGGAGCTGACTCTAAACCCTTAACCGAGAAGGTTCAGGAAGGAACTCCTACTCAAGTTGAAAAGCTTGAGAAGGAGAACTCCTCCCTGAAAACTCAGGTTAAGGATCTTAGATCAGCATTAGAACGATTTACATCTGGTTCCAAGGGTCTTGACATGATCCTTGGAAAATAGAAATCAGTTCTAAATCGATCCGGATTGGGCTATAGAACCAAATCTCGGCAAAGATCTTACTTTGCTGTACTGAATCAGTCCAGAGGTAAAATTCAGGCATGGGTACCTAAACTATACCTGAACAAACCAACTGGATCAAATCAGTATTGGATTCCTAAGGACAAGATTCACATATTGCCTAACCATCACCGCGGCTTTAGTCCAGGGGGAGCCAAACTGAAAATAATATTTATTATTAGATAAAATTGTTATTCTTGATTTAAATTGCTTGATTGCTTGTTTATTTAAATTTCTGCAAATTACCATGATTAGACTTAGGCTAGTTTAAGGACCGAACAAACTTAGCTGAAATTTGACAACATAGTATTGGGTGGAGGTGAGATAATAGTACGTTAGGGAAGCCAATTTGGCGGAACTAGCAGAAGCTACCGATCCAAGACCCAAACTAGTTAGACCAGAAATTTTTCAAAGAATTTTGGAAAATGAAATTTCATTAAACGGCTTTGTCAAGGAAAGGGTGGATGATTCCATAAGGCTACGGCCAAAGAAGGCCTGTGCCTCGCCAAGACCTGGAAGCCAATTTTTGAAATTCAAATTCAAATTATTTTTTGTCAAATTTAAATCTAACACAAAATTCAGTTATTTGTAGATTTAAACATCGTTTCAAAATTAATTAAGTTTTCAAAATCTAAGTGTTTTCAAAATTAATTAAGTTTTAAAAATCTAAGTGTTTTCAAAATTAATTAAGTTTTTAAAATCTAAGTGTTTTCAAAATTAATTAAGTTTTCAAAATCTAAGTGTTTTCAAAATTAATTAAAATTTTCAAAATAATTTTACTAGTCAAAACCTGTCTCACAAAAACCCATAAGGCTAACGTGATTGAGAACCCTAGAAATGGGTGAGACAGTAGAATTAAGACTAAATTGGAAATTTCTTTAATACCAATAGGATGAGATAATCTTATATTTGTTAAACCATGGTCAATATGGTCAAACCATGATCAACATAGTCAAACCATGGTCAAAGCAGTCAAATTAGAGTCAAAACAGTCAAATCAATTCCAACCATGGTCAAACCAATTAAACCATGGCCAAAATGATGACAAGACAAAAATTTGTCTTTGCCCACCCTATTGCGGGTGCCCGGAACCACGCGGGCGCCCCCTACCCCAACTTTTCTTACACCCTAGGCAAAAAGCTGTTCTTGTTTTTGACCAGGGCGCCCGGAATCATGCGGGCGCCCCCATCAACTCCAATGCAGCAAAAGCTGCAAAAGCTCTCTAATGAGGGCACCCGGGCTGTCCCGGGCGCCCCCAGCAGCCAAAAGCTATTGCCCTTGGCAGCAGTTGCTGACCGGGGCGCCCGGAAGCTCCCGGGCGCCCCCATGGGTTTGCCTATAAAAGGCACCCGAAACTCATTCACTTCCCACACCAAAATCAACCTTCTTCTCCACTTCTTACTCTTCAAGAAGACCTTGCAAGTCCTCAACCATGCCTCCCCGAGCTGTCCGGTATGATTATCATTTATTTTTATTGCATTTAAAATTATTTCATGCAATATCTTTATTCTTCCTTTAACTCCCTTAACTTAGAAGACGCCGACCGAACCCGGCCAACCCCGGTGCCGAACCTAGTCCGGACCCCAGATTTCCTAACCTAGAGTTATGTAATAGGTTTGCACAAACAATCTACAAGCCTATTAAAACGAGTTATCTCAATAGGCACTTTTTTACCCAATCATGCCCTGTCACCATGAACATCATTAACTTCTATCAATTGGACAATCTTGTCTTCTGCACGCATACCATTAATGAATCTTTATGCGCAGAATTTTATAATAATATAATTCGACAAGATAATCTTATGTTTCACACTACTGTCCAAGGAATTCCTTTGACCATCACCCCGACTCTGTTGAACCGCTTCCTAGGACTGCGACCCTCTCAGTCTACATTCTGTTGTTATCCTCCTAGGAACCCCCCATTTGATCCTCCCTACTCAGAGATTACCCTAGATACCATTCACTCCTATTTCTATAGGGCAGATCTCCCAGCAAATAGACGCTTCCAAGCTGTTGAACTTCAGGCCCAGAACTATGCCTTGTATAGAGTTCTGGTCCGCTGTATCCTACCACTCTCCACCAGAGACCTAGGGACTATACGACCCTTTCATGCCTTCCTTCTTTATGCCCTAGTCCACCACCTTGACCTAGACATTGGACTCCATATGTTTCATACCATTCTGCATGCGTCCAATGTCACGACCCAGGGACGAGTACGGACACCATATTGCCACATCATCACATCTCTCCTTCATCACCACGGTCGTGACATTACCGTTGGTGAAATTACCGCTATGACCGACTTTGACGAAATAGGATTTAGGAACTTTTCGTTAGCGGGTCTAGAGGTGTCGGCCACCGGGGTTCTTAGTTGGAGACGACAGCAGGCCGGAGCACCAGTCGACTCAGATGAGGAGGTTGAGGTCGACGTCGGAGATCTAGCAGCAGCAGCTCGAGCGCACATTGATGACCCCGCTCCACCGACACTCTACGATCGAGTGACTCAGCTAGAGACATGTGTTCAGAGCCTCCGAGAGGAAGTGGAGGCCAATCACACCGAAAACATGGAGACAAATCTGGGCTATTACAACAGTTACATGAGCGCCCTTCGAGCCGAGAGGGAGGCCAGAGAGGCAGAGTATCATGAGATGATGACACTATTTCGATCCTGGCAGCCAGGCTCCTCCGATCATCCCGGTCCCTCATCTTAGATCTGCTTAGTATTGTACCAGCATTTGACTGCCCCTACTCTGTAGGGTTGACTATGTTTGACTCTTGACTATATTGACTACTTTCTGTTGATCAGTTTATGAGTACTTGTTCTTTTTGCAATTAGGATTGTGCTCTGTAGAATAGATTAATTTTTTTTTCGACTTAATTTAAAAATTGTTTTAAAAAAATAATTTGAAAATCTGTTTTACTTGATTTCAAAAATTAGTTTTCTAAAAATAGATTTTGAAAAACTGCTTTACTTAATTTCAAAATCAGTTTTCACTTTTTACTTAGTTTTATTACAAAACTACCCCCTTTAAAAATTAGGGCTTTTTCGAAAATGGACTTAGCCTAGGCCCTAACCCTAGAACTGCATGCACCTATAGACTTAGAAGCCAGCATCTCACAAGCACCTTAGGGTACTTTTGATTGATAACCTAGAAAGGGTTGAGATGCTTAGGTCTTTGCCTTAATTCAAGATACTTTAAGTCAGTGCATTTGCAGTAATTGGGGCACTAAATACAACTTAAACAGCAATCCAGTTAAGTGTCAAGTTTAGAAAATCTAACTTGAACAGAAACACTTAACTTGACTAACCCCAGCAAAAACTACTGTTTATAACAGATAGTAAGTAGCAAATTGGGTTAGACAGGTCCCTACAGAGAAAATTGATTGATTTAGTGTAAATCTAATTATGAATTGATTCAGTACAGCAAATTCTTAATTATTTCCTTTATGCAATCATATTTATCTTGTTTTGATATATGACAAAGGGGGAGAGATAGGAAAGGAAAGAGAAAAATTAGAGAAAAATTACTTTTACTTTTTCTTACTTTTTCAAAATTTTTCCTTTATTCAAAAAGGTTCAAAAATATACTTATCCTTTATTCAAAAGCTTAAACTTTTTGAAAAAGTACTTAAGTTCTTAAAGCTTTCAAAATTTTGCCTAAGTACTCCAGTTTCAAAAGTTCTTAAAGCTTTCAAAATTTTGCCTAAGTACTCTAGTTTCAAAATTTCTTAAAGCTTTCAAAATGTTGCTAAGATTTTTTTACTCAAGCTTTCAAAATTTTGCTAAGTACTCTAGCTTCAAAATTTTTTCCCAAGCTTTCAAAATATTGCTAAGTACTCTAGCTTCAAAATTCTTTTCTCAAACCTTTAAAATTTTGCTAAGTACTCTAGCTTCAAAATTTTTTTCTTACTCAAGCCTTCAAAATTTTTTTTGCTAAGTACTCCAGCCTCAAAATTTTTATTCAAGCTTTCAAAATTTTGCTAAGTACTCTAGCCTTTCAAAAGTTTCTTACTTAAGCTTGTCAAAATTTTTTTTAAGTACTCTAAAGCTTAAGTTTTTCAAAACTATATTAAAACTGAAATTCTTACTTAAGCTAACATTTTCAAAAAGTTTTCAAATACAAGTAAAGTTTTAACCCCACGAATGTTTGAAAAATCTAGGGGGAGATTCCTTCCAGGGGGAGGGAACAAAAGTTAAAACTTTTTCATGTTTTGCTTAAACTTAACTTTTTGAACTAGGGTTGCCATAAATCAAAAAGGGGGAGATTGTTGGTGCAGAATGTACCCAAATCAAACCTGTGTTTTGATAATGGCAACATAGGTCAAAAGTTAAGTCTTTCTTGTTGTCTAACAAGTTAATCTAGTGTGCAGGAAAAACCCTAGCGAAGGACTGCTAGGCACTGGCAAAGGAATGCCAGGAAAGAAAGCCCTAGCGAAGGATTGCTAGGCAACTGGCGAAGGACTACCAGTATCAAGCCCTAGCGAAGGACTGCTAGGCTCCAGGTGAAGGACAGCCTGGGACTAAAGCCCTAGCGAAGGACTGCTAGGCAACTGGCGAAGGACTGCCAGTTTACAAGACCTGACAAAGGACCATCAGGCAAAAGTCCAACCAGAAGAACGGTTGGCATCAGGTAAATTCTCCCGAGAGGAGTAGGTGAGGACGCGTTCCCCGTCGAGGGAACAGTAGGCGTCGGTTCGACCTAGGGCTCCATTTTGGAGACCAAAGTTAGAACCAAGACAGCTAAGGCTGTATAATCTAATAACTTAATATATTGTTGTGTTTTGGACTAACCCTGGATGCAGAACCGAAGGAACGTGTGTCTGCAGCTCAGAAAGCCTCAAAGGAGAGAGGCAAGGGCTGAGTAGGGCGCCCGGAGTGTCCCGGGCACCCCCAAGGTGCATACAAAACAAGCAAGAAGAAAAAGGGTTCGAATACATATTGGGCCGGGCGCCCCCGTGCTCCCGGGTGCCCCCGCTGCTCCCGGGCGCCCCCAGCGTCCCGGGCGCCCCCATGCGCATACCTCGAACCAAAAGCCTTCGAAGCCAGAAAGATAAGATTTGACCCGGTCAACCCGGGCACCCCTAGCGCTCCGGGCGCCCCGGTCAAAGCGGATCCAGTGGATCAGACGCGACCGAGAGCTCTGCGGATCAGAGGCCACGTGGGGGGCGCCCCCGACATCCCAGGCGCCCCCAGGCCCTATATAAAGGGCTCTCGACCAAGGCTTCAGTACAACTGTTCTCTCAACGCCCCAAAGATCTTCTACGCTCGTGCCTTGCTTCGGAAACTCTCCAACTCGAGCAGACGACGTCCCGCTGCCCCGAAAGACTCAATCCACTCCGGACGTCTGTAACTTAGATCGAATTTATTATTATTATTATTAGTGCACTTACTTGTAATAAATTATTGTAAACTGTTTTGCGCGTATATAGAATTGCCCAAAGTAAACGGTCAACGATCGTGGGCCTTGGAGTAGGAGTCGAAATAGGCTCCGAACCAAGTAAATCGACTGTGTCTTTGTGCTGTGATTATTTTATTTTATTTCCGCTGCGTACGTGCTCTTTACGAAAATCCGAACGATTTCCGATATTCACCCCCTCTATCGGTTTTCTCGATCCAACACTAGTTTTGGTTTCCCCTTGATGTCCCTGCCCATACCAATCCACAATGCATCCCTAGCATTGATTTATATGACATTTGCACATCAAAAACCAACCTTCATGCTATATGACCCCAATGTCATATTTCCATGCATGAAACTCAAAAATACCGTGCCAAAACCCAAGAATTGAGACTCAAGTCCGTCTCCAATTCTTTTGGCACACTCCATGGTCCATTTAGATCTCGAGGAGCATCCCTCCCAAGGTCCATTCACCATATATCCCAAAGGCTTCTAGAGCTCCCCCTTGAGCTCTTAGCCCTAGCCACCTCCCTAGGTGACTCAACAATCACTAGACCACACCGGTGTAACTCCGGTGACTCTTGGCCTACAAACTCAACCCTCTTAACCTTAGACACCTTGTCCTTAGTTAAATCATTTCTTTTTTCCTTTAAATGACACCCTTTTGCTATTTTTGGACTCCCCCTTCTTGACATAATCATATGCTACCCTAACATATTTCTTTCCCTTAGCATGGGAGTTCTTAGATCGGTATCCCAACCCCGATCTATTATTGGTGCGGTTTAAACCACTCAACACCATATCTAAACCCTTAGATCCAATAGTGAATCTCTCTAGGGTTTTCCCTAACCTATCAAGCTTTTCCCTTAAAGCTTGATTTTCCCTTTCTAGGTTCCTAAACCTAGAATCCATATGTCTACTTTGGACATTCCTAGACCTACCCTCCTTTCTAGGCACATCCCTCCCCTTCTTGAGATTTTGACTTGATCCTTAGGTCTAGAGGTCTTAAATTTTTCATGATGAATGTTCTTCCTAAGATTTTGATCTACCTTGTTAACCCTAGTCCTATCATTGTATCTAAATCCAAAATTGTGTGCCATCAAATATTTCTCATTAATTTTAGCATGCACGGATGAATGATTAATTCTATTTTTATCATGCAAGGAGGAATTCAAATTTGAATTACATTTAAATTTAAGATTAGGGATTACCTCCCTTACCCTTGTAGTCCCTCCTTGTTATGAGCTTCGCTTCCTCCTTTCTTCTTTCTCCCAACTCCTCAAGTGTCCCATTTTCTTGAGCTCTTTCTTCCTTGGACACTTGGTGTGGTAGTGCCCTAACTCTCCACATGTGAAGCAACGGATTTTCTTCCTCTTCTCTTGGGCTTTCGGGCACTTGTCCTTATAGTGCCCCTTGTAACACCCAATAATTTCCTGGTATTATTAGGGATTTTTAGAAATTTTTCTAGCATTTTTCAGAATTTTCTAGCAATTTTTCAGAATTAAAAAGAAAAAAAAAACTTTAAAGGGAAGCAGGGGGTTCGAACTCGCGACCACAGGAGGAGCAAACCCCTAAGGGCGCGCAGCTGACCAGACGGGCTAGGGTATCAAGCACAGAAAAAAGTGGAGAGAAATAATGTTATAGGGTAGTTAGGCCTTTTCATTAAGAGGTATTTAAGCCCGCTTAAGTCGCGTTGGAAAAGGGAGGCTAGGGTTGGTGGTCGGCGCAAACAGAGAGGGCGAGGGGCTGCGAAACAAAAGAGAACTCGAGAGATCTTTTTCTCCTCCTCCTTCCTCTTGAGTAGAACATCTAGGGCTTCTTCCCTAGGGTCAAGGAGGGAGGAGATTTGTGCGAAGAAAGGGAAGAGAAGGGCTACGTTGGGATTTAAACCATATTTAGTGAGTTTTCTTCAAGAAAGGGTAAGTAGATCACTCACCTGCAATAGGAGTAGTTTTCGTATGTATGTTCTTGTTGTAGAACCATGTTTTATGATGCATGCTTTAAGATTATGGTTATCGTGTGTTTTAAGTTTGTAAAGATGCATGTTTTCTCATGATAGAAATCTATTTGGTTAGATTTGGTGTATGTAAACTAAGCATGATAATATTTAATTCATGAAAAGTCCCAAAAATGAGGTTGGGATTAAGGGCACGCAAGGTGCTCGATGAAAGTCCCAAGTAAGAAAGGTAAAGGGTGGTAAGTGCAAAAATTTATGCAAAAGTAAGATAGTTGATAAGTATAAGTACTGTAAGAAAGAAAGTATTTTATTTTCAGAAAGTGACATGTATCGGGCAAATGGAAGGCCCACCGAAAGATAGAAAGAGGCTCTAATAGGGTGTGGTGGCTAGCTACCCCACAATCTATTAGAGAAGCGCGCAATTGGTACATTGATACCATGGTACAATGTCAAGGCCTAAAGAAAGTTGAATATTATTTTCAAGTATATAAGTATTTACAAGTGTTTTAGCTTTGAGTACATGTCTTTATTTCAATAAGTTCACATTGATACTTTGCAAGCATGATAAAGGGTAAGAGTAAAGAGGTTAGTGTTTTAATGTATGAGCATGTTATGTTTGCAAATGTTTTATGCAAGTAATATTTTCAACATGATTGAGCATTATAAGTATATGTAAGTTTTCCCATGTGCATGTATTTTGAAAGTAAGCATTCTTTGAAAAGAGCATGTTTATCCCTTATCGTTTGGATTTGTGAGTTAGGATTTACTTACTAAGCAATTTGCTTATTAGTTGTATTTTCCTTCTATTGCAGATAAAGGTAAAGAAAAAGCATAAGTTAAGGAGGCGAAGGGACTTGCTTTGATGTTCAGTGGCGGTGGAACCGTGGAAGAGATCTTTGGGCTAAGTCTTGTAGAACATGTGTTTTGGTGTTTTGAAGTGGTAGAATGAATGACCTTGTTTAAACTACGCATAGAAGTTAAGTTTGGTACAAACTCTAGAGTGTTTTGCTTATATTTTGATAGTTTTGTTAAATCTCGCAAAGATCCTAATTTCAAGTTAATGGATTCGTTTTGAGTTGCTAAAATGTTTATAAAACTAGTATAGAGTATAGAAATGGAGTTATGTCTTTGTATACATTGGAGGTATGTGAATTGTGGACTTTTGAAACAAGTTTTCAGGTCTGAAATGCAGGTTTTCAGGCGTGCCAGTCGACCGGTTCAGAACTAGTCGACTGCCCTATCGAACAGTAGCTTCTGTTCGATGCACCAGTTGACTGCCAAGAGGCCAGTCGACTGGTGCCGCGCCCAGAAACTTGCTGTGGCCGATACCAGTCGACTGGCTATATAGCAGTCGACTGGTACCATTGCAAAGAAGTGGGATAGAGCAGCTGGTTAGTGCTTTAGTCTTACAACTAAGAGGTCTATGGGTCAAATCCTTGCAAAGCAAATAAAATAAAAGTTGTTTTGTTTTTTTTGAAAAAAAAAGAGAAGGAAGAAAAAAAAATTTAGAGCAAGTTAAGGGAAGCCAAGTAGTAGTAACTTAAAGTATACTAACAAAAAGGTGGGTCGTTACAGAGTGGTATCAGAGCCATTTTTCCATCCTTCCGCCACACTGACATCAAGTATCAATCCTGCCGCCTGCCAAGTAAGTAGTTCATGTATTGTAGTATTATATGCTTTCTTTATTGACTGCTAGTATCAGTAAGTGCATGATGATCGAAAAGTATGTGAGTATTATTATTGTATGCTAATGTATGCATAGAGATAGTGAAGTAAGTTAGTAAGAGATAATGAGCATTTATTTCTTATTTATTTTCTGTACACCATAGAGCGAGAGAGATGGCAAGAGGACGTCCCAGAATTGTCCGCAACGAGGAGCAAGCTCCTAGAGAACAGGAGTCAACTGAGTCAGTACCACCCACAGATCTTCAAGGAGTGGTGGCCCAGCTTCAGAGGCAACTTGCTGAGCAGCAGCAAGTCATTGCTGCCTTGATGGCTAATCAGCAAGCCAATCCTGTTGCCACGCCAGTGGCGCCAGTGGCACAAGTAGTGGCACCAGCAGTGACAGAGACTCCCCCAGTACCTCTGACAAGAGAAGTGAGACAGGAAGCATATCTGATCCAGTGGCAGAGACTGAAGCCCGAGAATTTTTCTGGCACAAGTGAACCATGGGATGCTCAGGCATGGTTCAAAACGGTGGAAAGTATAATGGAGTTACTGGACTGGCCCGAGGTGGAGAAGATAAAGTGCACCTCCTTCTGCCTTACTGGAGATGCTAGGATGTGGTGGGAAAGAGTGAAAGCTAAGAGGAATGTGAATCAGATGACCTGGGCTGACTTTGAAGCAGAATTTCTGGAAGAGTACTTTCACATGAAAGTGACAAACAAGCACTACGATGAATTCACTGAGTTCCGTCAAGGAGATCTATCTGTAGATGAAGCAGTGAAGAAGTTCAATCGACTAGCTCGCTTGTGCCCGGAGTTAGTTAGCACTGAAAAGGAAAGGGTCAGGTTGATGCTCAAGATGCTGAGGCCTCAGATAGCTTTGAATGTGGCCGGCAGTGGTAATATACCACAGACTTCAGAAGAACTAGTAAGTAGTGCTTTGATCACTGAGCACTACTTGAATAGTATAAAGGCCACACGGGTACAACAACAACAGGCAGCAACCCAGAAGCCCCAAGGGAATCCTCAGAACCAACAGAATTGGAAAGGAAATTCAGGCAAGAGGAAGCAGTGGGACCAGAAGACTTGTGAGGGCAACAAAGGGGGCTCGTCAAACAAGCAGCTCAAGTATTCTCCTTGCCCAAAGTGTGGGAAGACACATCCTGGAGCATGTCATCAGGGCATGAGCGGATGCCATATTTGCGGAGCAGAGGGGCATATGATGAAGGCTTGCCCTAATAGGTCAAGCATTGGTGGATGTTATATCTGTGGAGTAGTAGGGCACCTGGCCAAGGCTTGCCCTAAAGCCAAGTGATAAGCACCATTTTATTGATTATTTTAATTGCTAAATCCATGTTTGACCTATGTTTTTATTGCTTAATTATGATTTTACCCTAGGTTTTAGGATTTCTTTTTATTTTGGACTTAATTGTAAAATTACATATTTTTGGATTATTTGGTCACTAATTTTCTGATATATTTTTGTAGGCATGAAAGGATCCTGGACCTAGGGCATACTGGGTCAAACTTGAGTCGGATGTGAACCGGATCGAATTATCAAGCCTACGATTAATCCGGGTCGTCCGTTCAAGAGCGGCTAGATCTGAGCCATCTGGGACGATCTGAAGCAATCCGAGCTAGGGTTAGGGTTGATGAAGCTCTATGATCAAGATCTGAAGGTTTCATCCCAATCAGAGCTAAATCAACCGTTGGATCAAGCAAGGAGGGCTCTAGAGCATCCATTCACAGATAGAGTTGATCTGGACCATCCGTTGCATATCTGGAGGATCCGAGCTACCACAAGGTAGATCCTGACCCCAGATCATCATCATAAAAGTTTGGCTCCAATCAGACCAAGATCTACTGTTGGATCTCCTCCGATCAATCTGAGCCGTCCATGGGTTATTACTTAAGGAAAAATCCCAGCCTTCTTCTCCTCGTCACGTCTCCGCCGTTAGCTCGTCTTCTTCGTTTGTTCATCAAGTTTTCAGAAATTTCTCCATTAAAGAGGCGCGGCCACTCGATCCTTCAGTAGAACAAGTGTTAGGTCAGTGGGGAGAGCTCACTGAGATGTTTCCAGCTTGAATCTCGCCCAAGACAGAGCTTTTGTGAGGTCTCCGGAGTTCTGTAAATCGATTTCATCAATTTCAGTTGTGCACCATCTTCATTGCATCCGAGCTAGCTGGAGGGGTTCCCTGGAAGGCTCGGAGCGTTCCCAAATCATCGTCGCAATCCACCACAGTGAGGTTGAATGAAATCGATTGCTATTTTCAGTTTGAGCATGGTTCGAATGGTTTTGATCGCAGAGACAGATTTTCCACTGATTTGCTGAGCTTGCGGGTTCGAGGCTCACCCTTGCGTGACGAACAAGGAGCATTTGAGCTAAGGGAGTGATTGAGTTTAGTTTGCTTAGTTAATTTCAAGTTTTGTAGCTGTAATTTTACGTTTTTGAACTGTTCTGTCTCTGTAGTTTCGTACCAGCAACTCAGTTCCAAGTTTCTTCATTGTTTAGCTTAATTAGGTTCTAAATCTTCAAGTTAAGTAGTTTATTAGCTCGTGTAGTGATAGATTGCAGTTAATTTCAGTTAATTTCTGTGTTTTATGCTTGCGTGCCAGTTCTTGTTGCTGCGTATCACTGTTTCTACTTGCGTATCAGATTTCTATTGAGTTCCTGAATTTAGTTCCAAGCTCGCTTTAGTTTTACCTTATGAGTTTATCTTGCAGTTTAGTCTAGCTGATTAGCACTCGTTTTTAGCTTTGCCCATCAGATATTGCGTACCAACTCTAATTCTAAAATCTGAATTCCATTTCTGAATTCCTGCACTTCATTTCTGAAATCTGCATCCCTGCCTGTGTCCGTTTATTTCTGAATTAATATCAGTTGATTACAACAGCTGATTCAATTGCCATAATTGGCATTCGGATTGTGTCTGAATTGCCATCACCACTCCTGCAAATCAATTTCAGTCCTGAACACTTGCTTCATTTCATCTCTGCATCAATTGTTTCTGCGCATTAACTGAGTTCCGAATTTCAGCTTCTGTGCATCCTTGTTTCTGAATTCAGTTTGATATCCTGACTTCTGTATCAAGAGAGCTGTGTTGTTACCCTTTAAATTCACCTTGAAGATTGTTTCAATATGCAGAGCAAGTGATCTAGAGTTCTGCATTTGTTTTTCCAAGCCTATGAATCAGTTTGCTCAAGTTCAATCACATTTCTGCACATTGTTTGGCTTTGACGTTTCTGAATTTGCAGGTTTGTAGAGCTTGTGTCAAGAAAACCTTGGATTTAATACATCTCATTTGAACATTAGGGTCGAGAATTTACTTGCAGTTTGATCATCTTGTTTGCATTTACTTCAGTTCTAAAGTCAGCCTAGTGGTTGCGTATCAATTCCATGATGATGTATCAAATTGCATGCATGTGAGTTCAGTTTTAGTTTCTGAATTATTAATCCTGCACATCAGTTTTCTGAATCCTTTCTTCATATTAGTTTGCAACCTTTGCAGCTGGTTCGGTTGGTTTACATTTAGCTTGTTTTGAATTACTGCAATCAATTCTGAAATCCTGAATTTCAGTTTTGGTTGTCTTCATTCCTGCACTTCAGATCTTCCTTAGGGGTGTCTTTGAATGTATTTAGACATTTGGTTTGTTGCTGAATGTTTTCTTTCAACTTGGCATAAATCTTCATTGAATAAATAGTTGCAAAAAATCTGAATTGAACAGTCCACCTTGGAATTGCAATGTGAAGTTCCTGCACTTAATATCCTTGCGGCACATCAGATTTCTTTCTCTCCTTGGTATCAAATGCAGCTCAGTTTCGGCAGCTCTTGTCACTCCAGCAATCACACCACAATTTTTGGTTTTGTGCTAAGTAAAGTTTCATGTAGATGATTCAAATTTCAGATTGTTTTCAGCTTGGACTGAATTGCTTATTGGTTGAATTTGTCAATTGCCAATACCTAGTTTTAATTTTTCCAGCTAGGTCCTTGCATTTCCTTGTGTTTTCATTTCCCAATTGAAACCCAAAACTTAAACATTTACTTGAAACCCAAAACAATCACGACACCTAAATACAAGCGCGAATCAAACCCTCAACTAGTCCCTGAGAAAAATACGACCTGTGGCCCCTATATTACATTTTCATACTTTTGATTGTAAAAGGGTTTCCAGCATTTCATTTATAAATTCTAAATTTGAGGCCCATATTCGTGACACATAGTTTTGGGCCTGTCACCAAGCCGCCTCCACCACAGCTTCTTCAGTACGGAGATGGACCTGCTCAGTTACACCAGATGCAGCCAGTTATGGAGGGACCTTATTTCAGTCAAGCAAGAATGGAAGCCCCACCAACCACGACCAACGCCAGGGTTTTCGCTGTCACCAAGGAAGAAGTGGCAAATGCTCCTAACATGGTCATAGGTCGAATACTCATCTCATCTCAATGTGCTATTGTGTTATTCGATACTGGGGCAACCCATTCTTTTGTATCCATGCTTTTCTCTAAAAAGCTAGGGATCCCACTAGAAAGTTTGGGTCAGAAATTTTTAACAACCTTACCGTCAGGGGAAGTAATGGCCTCTACTGAGAGGCTGAGGGCAGTACCAATCTGGATTTCCAACCGAGAGCTCTACAGTGACTTGGTAGTCCTTGAGATGAAGGATTACGATGTCATTTTAGGGATGGATTTCTTGAGCAAGTACAGTGCTTCTATAGACTGCCGCAAGAGAAAAGTCAAGTTCACACCAGAAGCAGAACCTTCATTTGAGTTTATTGGAGACCCAAGGAGAAAGACAAAGAGGTTCCTATCTACCTTACAAGCTCAGAGAATGTTAGAGAAGGGGTGCTCTGGTTTCCTAGCTCATATAGTGGATGCAAGTCAAGGAGAAGGATTGAAGAGAGAAGAGGTGAGAGTAGTCTGTGACTATCCTGAGGTGTTTCCTGAAGAGTTACCAGGACTCCCTCCCAATCGGGAAATTGAGTTTGAAATTGAGTTGGCCCCAAGAACCAACCCAATTTCGAAGGCACCTTATCGCATGGCGCCAGCAGAACTGAAAGAATTACAAGAACAATTGCAAGAGCTGCTTGACAAGGGTTTCATCCGCCCTAGTCATTCACCTTGGGGAGCTCCTGTACTGTTCGTCAAGAAGAAAGATGGATCTATGCGAATGTGCATAGATTATCGAGCTTTGAATAAGGTAACCATCAAGAACAGATATCCTTTGCCAAGGATAGATGATTTATTTGATCAGCTGAAGGGAGCCACAGTGTTCTCCAAGATAGATCTGCGATTAGGTTACCATCAGCTCAGAGTGAAGGAGAGTGATGTGCCAAGGACTGCTTTCAGAACAAGATATGGGCACTATGAGTTTGTGGTCATGCCCTTTGGAGTGACAAACGCCCCTGCGACGTTTATGGATCTAATGAATAGAGTGTTCAAGGATTTTCTGGACAAGTTCGTCATTGTCTTTATTGATGTAATCCTAGTGTATTCAAAGACTCAGGAAGAACATGCCGAACACCTAAAGATGGTATTGCAAACCTTACATCAGAAGGAGTTGTATGCCAAATTCTCAAAGTGTGAGTTTTGGCTGGACCAGGTGGCCTTTCTAGGCCACATCATTTCTGTAACGACCCGAAAAATTTTCTTAATATTTTCTTAAAATATTAAGCATGTTTAAATAATTTTCCAAGGGACCTAGAAATATTAAGGAGAACTTAGGCCTAGAAAATCCATGTTTTCTCATTTAAATTGAGAAAACTAAGTACCAATGAGCTTTAAATGGGCTCCAAAAATAGGTATTAATTAGGTAAAATTAATATAAATTAGGTAAAATTAATATAAATATAAAAGAATTTTATTTAAGAATGTTGGCATAATTATGGGTGATTTTAGGGGGATTTTCGGAATTTAAGAAATAAAAATAATAAAATAAATGAAATGAAAATAAAATAAAAATAAAGGTGCATGAGCCAAGGATTGAACCTTGGACCTCTTGTACAACCATGTAAGCCTTAACCAACTCACCTAGCAAGGGATTTCTATGAGGAAATGAAGTGGATATAAGTTGAGATTAAGAAGAAGATGAAGAGTCATGGAGAGACTCTTCATTCACCACCTTAATGGGTTATAAAGAGGGGGGTTTTGGGAGTTATTCTCTTCTCTCCATCAATTGCATTCTCTTCCTCCTTCTTTCTCATCCTAGACGAAATCTACAAGGGAGATTTTCCCTTGGGAAAACTCCACAAGAAGGTCCTACCACCAAGATCTAAAGGTTTCCTAAGGTTCCAAGGCTAGGGGTGATCAAGAGACAACAAGTCTTCCTTCTTCTTCCCATCTAAGGTCTAAAAATTAAGAAACCCCAAGGTAAGACTCTCTCACCTGTGGTATAATAGTTCCCTATGATTTCCATGATTTTTAGCATGATATATTGGTTAGTTTTCGAATTTTGTTGAAAGGAAAGAAAACCAAGACCCTCATGCTTAAGGGTTTCAGCCACCATGTTTTACAGGTCTATAATTATTCTAAAAATCATGATAATGTCATTTAATGTTACCTTATGATGTGTAGAGATTATGTACAATTTTTGGGAATTTTTGGAGCACCCTAGGACACCCTAGGGTTTCGGCCAACATGAAAGAAACCAAACTAAGAACCATAAGTTTAAGGGTTTCGGCCACCATGTTTTACAGGTCTATAATTATGCTAAAAATCATGATAATGTTATTTAATGTTCTCATATGATGTGTAGAGGTTAAGTATAATTTTTTGGAATTTTTGGAGTACCCTAGGACACCCTAGGGTTTCGGCCAACATGAAAGAAACCAAACTAAGAACCTTAAGTTTAAGTGTTTCGGCCACCATGTTTTACAGGTCTATAATTATGGTAAAAATCATGATAATGTTATTTAATGTTCCCATATGATGTGTAGAGGTTAAGTATAATTTTTAGGTATTTTTGGAGTACCCTAGGACACCCTAGGGTTTCGGCCAACATGAAAGAAACAAAACTACGAACCCTAAGTTTAAGGGTTTCGGCCACCATGATTTACAGGTCTATAATTATGCCAAAAATCTTGATAATGTTATTTAATGTTCCCTTATGATGTGTAGAGGTTAAGTATAATTTTTGGCAATTTTTGGACTACCCTAGGGTTTCGGCCAACATGAAGGAACCTAAGCAAGCACCCTAGGACACCCTAGGGTTTTGGCCACCATGTTTAAGGGTCTAAAATGATGATAGAAATCCCAATCATGATGTTTAATGTACTCTCATGATGTCTAGAGGTTTAATACAATTTTTGGGAATTTTTGGGGTACCCTAGAGACTCCATATGTTTCGGCCAACCTCAAGGACCCAAGGGTTAGGGTTGAGCCTTTAACTTCAAGTATATGTTTATGTGTTGCCATGATAAGTATGATAAGTTTATGTTCAGGATATGAATGATGGCATGATAAGAATGATAGGGTTATGATCACGATAAAAATGATGCTATGATATGTTAGGTTCATGATATGAATGATGCCATGTTAAGTATGTTATGTTTATGTTTAAGAATGAGGATGATGTCATGTTTAAGAATGAAAATGATGCCATGTTTAAGAATAAAAATGATGCCATGTTAAGTATGTTATGTTTATGTTCATGATAAGAATGATACATGCCATGTCTTATGAATGATACATATGTATGCCATGATTTATGAATAAGATGTATGTATGCCATGTCTTATGAATGAAGTTAAGTACATGCCTTTAAGGCACAGCTATGATGTTATGTATGATGAATGACAAGTATGATGAATGAATGATGATGAACGACAAGTATGATGAATGAAAGATGATGCTTATGTCTTTAAGGCATAAATATGCTAAACGGCACGGTCGATGGTTGACGGTACGACGGTCGAGAGGACCGGTAAATGGGCCGGTAGACGGGCCGAGCCGTAACAAGTTATGCTATGTTAAGTATGCTATGAATGAATGATGAATGATGACACATGAATAGTATTTTACTTTATGTATGGGCTTGTACCGGACTGAAGTATGGGTCTATGGGATGGGCACCTTAAGAACGCCCCGGTTTTGGACTACCATAGCTGTCCACGGTTCTGGCCCTACCGGAGCTGGGCAACAGGTATGGGCACCTTAAGAACGCCTCGGTTCGGGGACTACCGACTATGCTGTCCTTACCCTAGTAGGTTGGGGCTCGCGACCTCGGACTTGCTAGGGATGCGCGCTATGATGTATGTATATGGTACAAGCCGGGGACCCCAAATGATGTATGATGATTATGTTTAAGCATTTAAAAGTATGTTTTAAAAGTTAAGCATCCCTTATGTATATGCATTCCACTCATGCATCCATTCATGTTATGCATTATGCTATAATGATAAGATTTTATGCTTACGTTTCATGTTAAGAAGTATGCATGAGAATGAATGATCTATGCCATGATTATGTTAGGAAGAGGTTCATATGCTATGATAGGTTTTATACCATGAATTATGCCATGCTTAGAATGTTCACTACGTTTATGAATTATGCCATGCTTAGAATGTCTATGATGTTTATGTTTATGCCATGAATTATGTCATGCTTAGAATGTTCACTATGTTTATGATCTATGCCATGAATTATGTTCACTATGATTATGAATTATGCTTTGAATTATGCCATGCTTAGAATGTCTATGATGTTTATGTTTATGCCATGAATTTTGCCATGCTTAGAATGTTTATGATGTTTATGTTTATGCCATGAATTATGCCATGCTTTGAATGTTTATGATGTTTATGTTTATGCCATGTATCATGCCATGCTTAGAATGTTACTATGATTATGTTCATGCCATGCTATGTATACGACAAGTGACGAAAGATGTTATGTTCTAAGTAGAGCACCAAGTATGTTAATGTTTTATGTGCTCATTATGAGATGATGAATGATGAATGGTTTTGTGCGTAGGAAAGAGTCTTACTAAGCCTGTGTGCTTATAGTCTTATTTCCTTATACCGCAGATCATTCAAGGGGACAATGAAGGAAGCAGCAGGAGGGCAAGAACGCATGTGTGTCGTAGTGACTTGGCCCAAGAAACTATATGTTTACTTATATGTTTGAATAATGACTTGTGGAACCTTATGATAAGATGTTATGTGAGACATGATATGATGCTTAAGTTCAAAGTTAATATGCTAAGGTTCCCATGTCAATAAGTTAAGAATGGAACAGGGCATGTATAAGTTAGTTATTCCGCTGCTTATGATGTCTACATGCCCTAAGCATGTTAACGTAACGCCGCTTATGAAAAAAAAAGCGGGCGTTACAGGTTGGTATCAGAGCAGTAACCATCTCACTACACACACATCAAGCCCTCTTCCTGCTGCTTCCAAGTAAGTACCTCTTTACATATCTTATAATAGGAAGATGTTTTATGATTTTAAGGTATGCCAGTATGAACGATATTTATGATGAAAAGTATGTTACGATATGTAACGACGAATGATACTTTATCTTATTTTAGGAATTAAATATTTAGAATGATATAGGTGTAGAAAAAAAACTATAATTTATGATATTATGTATAATCTATAATAAAGCCACATGTAGAAAATTATCTGATAGCCTACCCACAGGAGATTATAACACTCTCACCTATGTAAACGTATAGCATTAGTTCCATGATATTAATACTGATATAATTAATGGTATAGGTCATATGGTATAACTTAGGTAGGGGCGCATAGGGTAGGGTTCTAATTATGGTAACACTTATTATAGGTTATGGGTCACTGATATCTTAGATATAATATATAAGACTACCTTAAGTTATTTTATGGTAATATAATAAGTAGGATCTCACCCATTCTATAATAATCATACAACTAATATAATTCATAACCCGGGCTGAGAACTAATGTTTCAGAAGCATACTATTATTAGGTTTACCCATAATTAAAATAAGTATATAATTAGGATATATGCATATAATTATATCATGGAGTTAATAATGACATTAGCCAATTATATGTCAAGGAGATAATCAGAACTTCGATATATACAGCGATGCTTCCAAGCTAGGACTGGGAGCTGTACTTAGGCAGAGTGGTAAGGTCATTGCTTACGCCTCTAGGCAACTCAAGGAAAATGAGCAGAACTACCCCACTCACGATCTGGAATTGGCTGCGGTGGTTTCGCTCTTAAGATATGGAGGCATTATCTATATGGAGCACAGTGTAAGATTTATACAGACCACCAGAGTCTGCGGTACTTCTTCACTCAGAAAGACCTGAATATGAGACAACGCCGATGGCTTGAGTTGGTGAAGAACTATGACTGCGAGATCTTCTACCATCCAGGGAAGGCAAACAAAGTGGCCGATGCACTTAGCCGAAAGTCAAGTGCCACCTTGGTGTCCATATCTAAGTTACCCCGACCACTCGAAAGAGAAATTATGAATTTTAGGGTCGAAGTCATCTCCGAGCGACTTTCCACCTAAACCCTAAACAAAAGGGTGATTTGAGTCTTCAGGAAATTAAACAAGAGATCCTAGAAGGAAAGGGCGATGGTTTCCATATCGCCAAAGGGGGAGTACTCTACCTTAGGGATCGTCTATGTATTCCTAATGATCCGGAGCTTCGAAAGGAAATACTGGCAGAAGCTCACGGAACCCCTTACTCGATGCATCCAGGATCCACCAAGATGTATCAGGATCTGAAGGAGAAGTTTTGGTGGTCCGGAATGAAGAGGGATGTGGCTCAGTATGTTAGTACTTGCATGACTTGCCAGCAAGTAAAAGCAGAACACCAGCGACCCGGAGGAGATGTAGGTCGCCGGTCTGTTGGTATGAGGGTGGTGAAAAGAAGGAAATGGGGCTCACAACGGATGTCATTGACAGCACCACCCGAGCTATACAGAATATTCGACAACGGATAGAAACTACTCCGAGCCGACAAAAGAGTTATGCCGATGTTCGGCGTAGACCACTGGAGTTTAATGTTGGAGATTGGGTGTTTCTGAAAGTGGCTCCTATGAAAGGGGTGACAAGATTCGGGAGGAAAGGAAAACTAAGTCCGCGCTATGTGGGGCCGTACCTGATTCTGAAAAGAGTCGGTAAGGTGGCATATGAGCTGGAGCTGCCTCCAGAGATGTCAGCTATCCATAACGTATTCCATGTGTCCCTGCTGAAAAAGTGTATCCCAAACATGGACCAAGTGATCGAGCCACAGACGGTGCAAGTGCAAGAGGACCTAAGCTATGAGAGCAGACCCATCCAGATTTTGGACAGGGAAATCAAGAAGCTGAGGAGTAAGGAAGTGCCCTTAGTCAAGGTCCTATGGCAAAGTCAACGGTTCGAAGAAGCTACCTGGGAGCGCGAGGACGAGATGAGGCGCAAGTACCCGGAGTTATTCTAAGTTCGAGGACGAACTTTCACGAGGTATGGGGGATTGTAACGACCCGAAAAATTCTCTTAATATTTTCTTAAAATATTAAGCATGTTTAAATAATTTTCCAAGGGACCTAGAAATATTAAGGAGAACTTAGGCCTAGAAAATCCATGTTTTCTCATTTAAATTGAGAAAACTAAGTACCAATGAGCTTTAAATGGGCTCCAAAAATGGGTATTAATTAGGTAAAATTAATATAAATTAGGTAAAATTAATATAAATATAAAAGAATTTTATTAGGAATATTGGCATAATTATGGGTGATTTTAGGGGGATTTTCGGAATTTAGGAAATAAAAATAATAAAATAAATGAAATAAAATAAAATAAAAATAAAGGTGCATGAGCCAAGGATTGAACCTTGGACCTCTTGTACAACCATGTAAGCCTTAACCAACTCACCTAGCAAGGGATTTCTATGAGGAAATGAAGTGGATATAAGTTGATTAAGAAGAAGATGAAGAGTCATGGAGAGACTCTTCATTCACCACCTTAATGGGTTATAAGAGGGGGGTTTTGGGAGTTATTCTCTTCTCTCCATC
>JAGFNQ010006249.1:140719-185875 GCA_024364735.1 Boesenbergia rotunda | reverse complement strand
ACTGGTTTGAGTATTGGAAACAGTCTCTTGCAAAGCAGGATAAGATTGCATACAATAGATCCTTTCCTGTATTTTTGGCAGAAGCTTCAGGTATTGGACTGTCCTTTTTCATATTGTTATATGAGATACTAGGCAATCTAAATAAATGGTCAAACCAAACACAACAATGATGTATTGTTACAACGTTCCTGGGAATGTTCTAACATACCACAAACCAAATACTCACTTCTAGATGAGCAAATAGCCCTTCAAACCTAGCATCCATACTATTAGAGGTAGCAAAAGTAATTGTCTCCATTTGATTACTTTGGCAGAAAGGACTTCAATTGAAATACATCATTCCAGTCACGTAATATATTGTTGTTTCGATTTTCAAAACATAAAAATAAAGTAGTAGAAATTTTTACAGTTATACAATTTTGATAATATGTTAAAAATAAGTAAATGATATAAGTTTTATTTTTAAGATTTTACCTAAGTTATAAGGATAACATTGTCAGCTGAGCTCGATAAAAAATTTAATAGACAAGCTTAAATAAACTCAATAAAAAAATGAACAAGGTTGAACACACTCAAGCTCGGCTTGGTTCAACTCAACTCGCTTTCGCTCCTATGAAAATCCAGACAATTTCAAATGCCCCCGGTGATTTTTCAACTAGATCCTCAAAACAGGTGGCTGCATTAGTATCCTCCTAAAAATGTACATTCTTATCTAGAATATTCATAATATGGATTCTCTTAGAAGGTAAAGAACTTCTTGTTCAAGGGAAAATCTTCAGATAAGTATTTAACGTTTCCTGTAGGGTGATGGCCTGGGAATCCCCACAAAAATTGGAAGTTATTTAGGGATGATAAAAAAATTGTCATTTAAAATAAGAGTGATGATAGGGAGAGTGAATTTGGGAGAGTGAATGGGAGAGTGAATGACGTGGCAGTTATTGTATACACGTCCGATCGACGATCGGACACCACCGGCGGCCTTCGGCCGCCGCCCCGAATCAAACTATACCCTGAGGGGCACGGTGAACCCGTCGGGGAACGCCACAATTACGATCTCGCATTATTGACCGTCGATTTCGATGGGTTCACCGTTGCCGGCCATCCTGACGAGTTCACCGCCCTCCCAAGGTATAGTTTGATTCGGGACGACAATCAGAGGCCGCCGGTGGTGTCCGATCGTCGATCGGACGTATATACAATAACTGAACGTCATTCACTCTCCCATTCACTCTCCCAAATTCACTCTACCAATCATTACTCTTAAAATAATTAGTGCTCTATGAAGAGTCCAAGAATGGGGTTGGGGCATTTTAGTTGTTAAGGAGCATGAAACTATGAATCATGTTTCATAAAAAGAGGACATCACATAGTAAGTCTTCTATGCATTAAAGGTGGAGATGCTATTTTTTTTCTCTGAAGTAATGAGATGCAGATGTCTTGGTCTGATTTACTTGCTTGATCCGATGACTGTTTTTCTCTTCCCATTCCTAATGAGGAATTTGAAGACTAGAAGTGAGTCAATCCCCTTCTCTATTGATGATCAACTGATGTGGTTCCATGTTCAAAGCTGAGTTTTCAGTATTCTTCCCTCCATATTAGCCTTCTTCACTCTAAAATCTTTTGATAGAATTTATATACGCACTTAATGTTTAAAGAACCATACTCAAGATTTCTGTCAAAAGTTGTTGCGAACTCATTTTTATGCAGTGGTTAATTTAATCAAATAAGCTTTATCACGTGTTACTTTTTTATGTTATCTGTTTGCCAACTTGCAGATCGGGGAGTGTGTTGCTACTTGGTGGAGGCCAAACTTTGAGACGGTAATGTATCCATACTGCCCTCCTCACATTACAAAGCCAAAGGTAAGTTGCATTCATCACATCAGGGGCCAAATCCGTAGATTGCCATATCATACTAAACCAAGCAACTTCAATTTCCAGGAATGCAAGAAGCTTTTCATTGTCCACCTCTCAGAAAGAGAGTATTTTGCTGTTCCCAAAAACTTGAAATTGCTTGCCGTTCCATTATTTGAACTATATGACAATGTTCAGGTAATATCATCTTCATATCTCGATATTATAAGTATAGTGTTTATCACCATTCTATGAAGATTAGCACGAGTACAATAACAGATGTCTTACATGTTCGTTAGAAATACCAATTATCGATAATAACCATTTTGAAGCTCATCCTAATCTCTTAGCACAACTTTTATATAAGTTAACAGGGTAGAACCAATTCTATTAGCCATAACAAATTTCTATATATTAGTCGTCGTTTTTCCAACGGGAAAACTATGACTTGCATATCTGAAGCGATAATCATTATTTTGATGCAGAGATACGGACCTGTCATTTCTACAATTCCTCAACAGCTATCAAGGTTCCAGTTCAACATGGTCACATCATGAAACTGGTGGATTAATGACGCCGATTCAATTTGATCCTTTGTGATGGATAATACTTGAGATTTTAATCATGTGCTCGAATGAATGTTTGCACCGTTTCTTCATTTCTCAGTCAAAATTTTCCTACTAGGTCCAGTTTGAAGTCAAATATATCCGAGATCACTGGAACTGGATGCTGGAAACCATTTACTTTTATCTCGACCATTTCCTTAGCTTTTTGGCACGTTTGGAAGAATAGGAATTGGGAGAAAGCTGTGGATGAGTGAGTTCCTCTGAGTATATTAGTTGGGAAATTTGCTCAGGACAGTAGTAATGTTGCAAGGCTTTGTGTAGTTGGGTGCAAAATAATTTTCAGAGAGATGTTGATATTGTCTCTGTGCTGATTCGACAATTATATATTTATTTTTAATAATAAATGGACAGTGGTTTCTTTTGATTTATTTATAGGATAAATAAGTATAATTTACGCCAGCAAAGTTGATCATTAAAATATTCAAACGGGATCCCTTCAGTTATTCTTCTAGCATTTTATCGTAAGTTGTGTTGCTTTTTTAAGAGTCAACTATATTTTTTTTATCAAAAGCGTAGATAATTTTATAATTTTTAAAAATTATGTTGGTATTTTAAAAATGTCTAAATTATATATTTTTTCATTTATTTTATCATAAAACTCCTCTTTATTTTTTTAAATTTAATTTCTCATCCTTTCTCTTTTATATTTATTTCTTTTATCGTTGGAGCATTGACGACAGTTGTCCATTGTCATCCCTTCGTCGCCGTCCAGTAGTGCAAAGAGATATAGTTAGTCGGCGACAGTTTGAGATTAGAGTTGAACTTTAGATCTTCGTCATTTCTCTCCTCCAGCAGTTCAAGAAGGACGACATTGCCATCATTGCCGACCACTTCACTCTCTACATGATCCCCCAGTTATTTGCCTACGCCCTCAGCTTCCCCATCTTCAAATTCCTGCAAGTGCAAAGGAAAGTCCTAATCATGGTCAAGTCGTCGCCATCACCCTAGTCTTCCACATCGCCCTCGCTTGGCTCCTCGTTAGCCACTTCCTCCTCGGCCACCCTAGTGCGGTGGTGTTGCTCAATTTGGTCCGGTGGATCGTGGTGGGAGGTTAGTTCGCGTATGTCGCTATGGAGAATTGCTTCGGCGCATGTAACGACTTCAACTAGGTAGCCTTTGCCGAACTGGGCTCCTTCACGTGGCTCTCCATTAGATCCAGCATAATGCTCTGGTAATTAAGACATATAATGAAAGATGAATCAATTCGAAACTGCAACTTGGCATAAACGAATTCTTTGTTACATATCCCTCAATTGTCTTGCTATTTCTTTCTATTTGTAGTGTCGAGTTCTAGTACTACATGATTTGATCATCTTAGTTGGCCATTTGAAGGATGCTCAAATTAGAGTCGTTTTTGTATCATGATCCCCACGCCATTGCGTTATATTTTTATTTTTATTTTTCTTACATTTAGTGTCTTTTTTGAGTTTCTTATTATTGTTAGAAGTAAAACCTGACGAGTCAGAGAAGTCAGTCACAAGAAGAAAATGAGTGCTTTCGGAGGATGAGATTAATTTCATCGATTCTTCATTGGAGAGCGACTACGGTCGCAGGATTGTCGGTGCATCCCTGTGGCAAAATAAATTTTTATTTTTGGTTTAAAGAAGTAGATTTTGTGTGTTTTAGGATAGTCATAATTTTTTTACTAGTAGTTATTTGATAAAATACTAAGGCTGATGATGATAGAGGAAATTATCGTTAATACTTGTTCCTTTCTGCAGAAGCCACTCTAGTCTCAGTTGAAGACCTAAATAGTGTGTCTCAAGGAGAGTTGGCTCCAACACGGCATGAGATGATTTTTCTTATTAGTTATGGTACTTATCCAGACATTCTGAGCAATTACCTTTTCAAGAAAGCTATGAGTTCCTAATTGCCCTTGAAAACTCATTTTCTCTGTCACTAGGTTTTATGCACGTGTAATGGTCATCTTTCTTGTATTGTTTAGTCTTATCATTGATATTGGTCTGTGTTTGAGATTATTAATGGATGTTCTGTACATTTTTATCTGTATAATCGAAAGAAGATTGATTGTATTATCTTTCGAGTAATTTGTTTGTTTATCTTAAGGAGCTTAAAAAGAATAATGAAACATAAGCATAAGATAAACTAGCAACACTTATGTTGTTGGTTTTCAGAAATCAACAACACCTATGTTGTTGGTTTTTGGTCAGGCCTGTGTTGTTGATATTTAGAAATTAGCAACACTTATGTTGTAGCACAAGGCTAATTTTAGAAAACCAGCATAGTGTTTTTACAACATAATGTTGCTGATTTTTGAAAATCATCATTAAAATTCGAGGAAGTGCCATGGGCGAATTGAGATACGATGCCTTCAATGGCTTTAGAAACATACTTTGCGGGCTGAGAAAAATGCATGTTGGATAAATTTTGAGAGGTCGTAAATTAGATTGAATCATGAAACGTACAGTATATCAAATCAAATATCTCTCAACGAGCTTTGACTTGATATATTATGCATCTCATATTTCAATCTCAGTCAAAAGTTATGATATTTCAAAATTTAAATAAGCAATAATATGTTGTTGATCTTCATAAGACCAACAACTCTTCTTGTTATTTATCTTAAGAAACCAGCATAAATGTGTTGCTGATGTTAAGAGACCAGCAACACGTTGCTTAACTACAAGTTATAATTTTGAGAGGACATAACTTTAATTTAGACTAATTCATTAGACGACAATATATTAAATCGAATATCTTTGAATGAGTTTTGATTTGATATATCGTGCATCCCATAGTTTAACTTGAATCAAAAGTTATGTCATCTCGAAAATATAACTTGTTGTTGTAGCAACTATGATTTTGCAGCTTCTACAATGTGTTATTGGTTTCTTAAGATCAACAACATGTTGTTGCTGATCTTCTGAAGACTTGCAACCATCAGCCAATTTCGTTTTAAAAGTGGATGATGAACCTAGAGATATCTAATTCACTCAAAACAAAGTCTTATGAGCTCGTCTCAGTCGCCTTATTACACCCATGCTGTCAAACATCGTCGCGATGCATTGAGAAGAGCGATATTTTTTTAACTTGATTCAAGCATGATAAAAATTTTCAACACAAAGACCAACAACAACGTTATTGCTGACTTAAAATTTAAGAGGTCATAACTTTTGATTCAAGTTGAACTAGGGACACACAATATATCAAATCGAAGATCGTTTAAAGATCTTCAATTTGATATATACATCCAATGATTCAATCTGCTTTAAAAGTTATGACCTCTCAAAATTTATTCAGCATATACTTTATAGCAATTACGAAATCATAGTTGTTACAAGTACAAGTTATAACTTTTGATTTAGACTAATCCATTGGATGTGCAATGTATTAAATCGAAAATCTTTGAACATGTTTCAATTTAATATATTGTGCATCTTGTAGTTTAACTCGAATCAAAAGTTATAACATCTCAAAGTTATAACTTATTGTTATACTAGTTACAATTTTATTGCTGCTACAATGTGTTGCCGATTTCTTAAGATCAGCGACATGTTGTTGTTGATTTGTCGCTGATCTTCTGATGACTAGCAACATGTTGTTGTTGATCTTCTGAAGACCAACAATATAGTTTTCTACGAACATGTAACTATCAACCAGTTTTATTTCAAAAGATGTTAATGAACCTAGAGATATCTAACTCACTCCAAACAAAGTCATATGTGCTCGTCTCAATCATCTTATTACACTCATGCTGTCAAACACTATCGCGATGCACTATATTGAGAAAAATGATATATATTTTTTTATCTTGATTCAAGTATAATAATTTTTTATAACACAAAGACCAGCAACAACATTATTACTAACTAAAAATTTAAGAGGTCATAATTTTTTATTCGGGTTGAACTAAGAGACGCACAATATTTCAAATCAAAGCTTGTTTAAAGACCTTCGATTTAAAATATTATGCGTCCCAATATTCAATCTGGTTTAAAAATTATGACCTCTCAAAATTTATCTAGCATATACGTTATAGTAGTTACAAAATCGTATTTGCTACAACTACAAATTATAACATTGAGAGAACATAACCTTTGATTCAGACTAATTTAGTGGAAGCATAATAAGTCAAATCGAATATCTTTAAAGGAGTTTTGATTTGAAATATTATAGGTCTCATAGTTCAACCGAATCAAAAGTTTTGTCTCTCAAAGTTATAACTTATTGTTATAGCAGGTACGATTTCGTAGCTACTACAATGTGTTGTTGGTTTTTTAAGATCAGCAACATGTTGTTGTTGATCTTCTGAAGACCAGCAACATAGACTTCTACAGACCTACAACCATCAGCCAGTTTCATTTAAAAGTGGTTGATGGACCTAGATATGTTTAATTCACTCCAAACCAAGTCCTATATGCACGTCTCAGTAGCCTTATTACACCCATGCCATCAAACACCATCGCGATGCACTATATTGAGAGCAGCGATAGTTTTTAACTTGATTCAAGTATGATAAAATTTTCAACACAAAAACCAACAACATTATTATTGATTTAAAGTTTGAGAGGTCATGACTTTTAATTCGGGTTAAACAATAAGACACACAATATATCAAATCGAAGTTCGTTCAGATATCTTCGATTTGATATATTGTGTGACCCATGATTCAATCTAATTTAAAAGTTATAACCTCTTAAAATTTATCCAGCATATATTCTCCTCAGTCCTCAAAACATGCTTTTGAAGCCATTGAATGCATCGTATCTCGATTCTACCCATGACGCTTCCTCGATGATTTTCAAAAATGAACAAGACTGTGTTGTTGATTTTAGAAAATCAACAATACCATGTTGCTTATTTATGAAAATCAATAACACTGTGCTAATTTTCGAAAACCAACAACATGATGTTGTTGGTTTTTAATAATTAACCTTGTGTCACTGATTTACGAAAATCAACAACACAAGGATAATTTCTAAAAATAGCAACACATGTGTTGCTGATTTATAAAAATCAACAACTCAGGGCTGATTTCTAGAAACCAACAACACAGGTGTTAAATCTGACACTTTTGACCTGGGCCGGAAAATTTTCCGAAGAAGAGTTAAGGTTTCGAGATCTAAACCGAAGTCAAAATGGGGTCACCTTACATTTAGGGACCAAATGAGTTAAAACCAAAATATTTGGAGGGGCTAATTACAAAACAAAATTTGGGTTTAAGGGTGCGGATGAAAGAGAACTAAAGGAGGAGGGCCAAAATGCAAAAAGGACCAGTGATTAAAAGCCTGTTAGGGCTCACTGCTTCCGCCCGCATTTCTCTCCACCTGCCGATCGAAAACGCAGCCACCCTCGATTCCTCATCTCCGCCGACTCTTCACTTCCCTAACCAAATCGCTCGACAACATTCCGCGCCCAATCCCAAGTAGAACTCTGGCGAATCGGTGGTTTCCACCTTCCCTTCAGGCGACTTTCGTTGATGGACCGTAAGAAGGTAAGCCCTAGCTAGTTGTACCCTTCTTCCCCGACTCCGAGCGAGTGATTCCAGCCGAGGTGAAGCTCTGACTATAGCGGTGGGATTTTGATGGATAGGGTTCCGGCGAGAAAGGCAGCTAGGGCACGCGACCACCACCACTCGGTGTCATATTGGGACTCCCCTCGCCGTCGACGATCAGCATGAGGCAGTGTCGACGCCTCACACCTTCTCCGGCTATAATCAGGTAAAGGGAATCTTGAACTAGGGCTCTTATAGAATTTTGGATGAAATGGGCCAATCTTGATCGGATTGTTGTTTGATTGTTCTGTATGGATTCTGTTGTGATTCTGGATGTTTTTGGATCTGTTCCAAATTGATTTCTATCATGAGTTTTCCATTGTTAAGGATTTTTATCTTGATGTTTCCTTTTGAGAAGTTGTTGAGTTATTCTTGGTTGATTGTGTTCCGTTAAGCTGCCGTGAGTGTGCTAAGGAGGAAACTGTGTTTTGCTTTGAATTGGTTTAGAGATCTGTTATGGTTTCAATTGGAATGAGTATGGAGTAGTGGTTTCTATTTTGAAAATGTGAATGTTGCTGTGAGTCTTGGTGTGGGATGTATCCTGGATAATGTGATGTTAGTTTAACTTAGAGCAACAAGGATAAATTGGTATTTTGGATCTGATCTTAGTTTCTTGTTGGAGATTATATTTTTGGATTTGACTATATCTTACAGATTTAGTTTGCAGATTAATTTCTAATCTTGTGGTGTGATCGCAGCCGTGAGATTACATATTGGTGTTGGGTTTCATGTTCGTGTGCAGAAACTTTGCATGGATGATGGGTTCTATTAGTGTTCTGATTGAATTGATTTAGTGTTTTGATTGAATCGAATTATTGATGAAATTGATACTAACTGCATGGATGTTGGTATAGGGATTGAATTATAGCTCTCAATGGAGATTCAGTTTAGAGTTGCATGGTAACTTGGAGTTATTGAACTAACGCCCTGTTGGATCAGTTTGGAATAGGTGAGGTAGTTTTGTAAGTCGAGTTTCATTTGGATTGTGAAGTTAAACCTAAATGGAGGTTGCCGAGTATACTTTGAAATTTGGATACCTATTCTAGCATGATCATGATTTGGTTAAGGGTTGATAAGGATTATATTCCACTGTGGTGGAGAGGTGATGACTTGGGTTAACCTTAGGGTTAAACATAAAATGAATCAGGAGTTGGACTAAGAACTAATCACTGATTACAGTTAATTAGTGATCATTACTTTAGAATAGTTTTATTAGGGGTATAGTTGTGTGGTTAGTTATCATTTGTTATGGTAGCTAAAATTATACCCTTTTGATACAGGATATTGATTTGGTTCGGACATCGGGATGTGGAGGTTTTCTCTGGACACAGATTTCCACCTCGAGGCGGGTACCCCTTGACTTATCTTGTTGATATTGTCATATTATTATGCATAGACTGTTATAGATAGCAGTAAGATTATACGCTATCCCTGTTGATTATGCTTATTCTGGATACTTGTTGTTTATATGCTATCCTGATTTATTATGCTGTTAGTTCCATACAGTCTCAGGTATTGTCATATCTATATGTATGCTTAGATATCGGGATGTATCTCTTGTATTTGACATGAGGGATGTATGTGTGCATATCATACATCGTTCTTGCACTGTTGCATGCCGGCGATCAGTGACTCCCTTGTGGTTGAGCCTATCGTCTTCCGGTACATGATATGCGCACACGACCACTCATGAGTTAGTGGATACCGTAGGATGTACGCATTTGCCCTGTATTGCTCTGTTCGGCCACTATTTGGAGGGTGAGCGCAGGCATGGTAGCAGCCAGGGATCCCTTCTCGTACTGAGCCACGAGGAAATGAGAGCTAGACTCCCCCATTGCTTGGGGTAGGAGCGTAGTCTCCGCCAGCATCCTGTCCACCCGGTCACTCAGGAGCAGTGATGGCAGGGTTCATACAGGTTGTCACAGCTCTACCCACGCGGACGTCGTGGACGATGATCCTGACTGGGACTAGGGGGTGACACATGTCATTGCACCATGTGCATATTTTGCATCGTGCATTGTTTGCTGCACTTGATTCTTGCACTTGTTTGACATGCATATTCTGGAGACTTGTTATTTGATATTATATGTCTATTGATATTCCCTTGGTACTTATTACCCTCTTTTCAGGTTAGCTGGATTCTAGTATGTATCTACCTCAGTATTTCCAGTATTAATTTTTCCCTATTGTTGATATGAGATTGTATTAACGTAGATGCTTATTGTTATTATAACATACTATGCATATCTGCTGGGTATTCGTTGAGTTTATGGACTCACACCCGTTGCCATATGTTTTTATTTCAGGTTGAGATACTTGGAGTCGCCAGAAGAGCCCAGCAGCCAGTCCCTACCCATCGCGACCGCAGGATTTTGTTTTATCCTGTGTAGTGCATTGTTTTATATTCCTTTTAGTGATTTGTATATGTCATATGTGTCGTGTGCCCTAAGGGGCTTTTGTGTATTGGTTATTTCGTCGTAAGTCAGATCGGTCCGCAATCATGTATGATTTACTTAGTTTTATGGTTGTCTTGTGCTTTTGTGTTGTGTTTATATATTTTGGAGGCCTGAGGCCAAATATATATACTGCGTGGGATGTTTGCATGTGTAAATTGTCCGCCGGACAGGGGAGGTGCTGTCCGATTTTCTATTGGATCAACGACTCCTAGGTCTCGGGGCGTGACAACAGGTGTTGTTGCTAGTTTATCTTTTGTTGATATTTATTATTTTTGATGTATTATATTGAAATTGTATATAATATCTGAAGATAATCTAGGTCTTTGTTTAGACTGCATTAAGCATCTCTAGGTTCATCAGCCATTTTTTAAATGAAATTGGGTGATGGTTGCTGGTCAGCAGAAAACTGTGTTGCTGGTTTTCAAAAGATTAACAATAGCATGTTGCTGATTTTAAGAAACTAACAACACATTGTAGCATCTATGAAATCGTAGCTGCTACAATAACAAGTTATAATTTTGAAAAGGGCATAACATTTGATTTAGGTTAAACTATGAGACGCATAATATATCAAATCGAAATCCATTCAAATATCTTTAATTTTATATATTGTGCTTCCAATGGATTAGTATGAATCAAAAGTTATGTCTTTCCAAAGTTATAACTTGTAGCTGTAGTAGCTACGATTTAATTGTAGCTGCTACAACATGTATGTTAGATACATTTTGAGAGTTCATAATTTTTAATTCAGACTGAATCATGGGACACATAACATATCAAATCGAAGATTTTTGAACAAGCTTTGATTTGATATATTGTGCGTACCATAATTCGACCTAAATTTAAAGTTATTGCCACTCAAAGTTTAAGTGAACAATAACATTGTTGCTAGTTTTTGTGTTGAAAAAATTTATCAGACTTGAATTGAGTTAAAAAATATCGTTACTCTCAATATAGTACATCACAATGGTGTTTGACGATATGGGTGTAATAAGGAGACTGAGCCGAGTACATAAGACTTTGTTTGGAGTGAATTAGACATCTCTATGTCTATTAACCACTTTTGAAATGAAATTGACTGATGGCTGCTGGTTTGCATAAGAGAGTGTTGTTGGTCTTTAGATGATCAACAATAGTATGTTGTTGATCTTAAAAAACCAACAACACATTATAGCAGGTATGAAATTGTTGGAACTTGGATGGCTAGAGAGGGGGGTGAATATAGCCAGACACTTGAACTCTTAACACTTTTCGATTTTCTGCACTCAAAGGGTTAGTAGCACAACGGAAGCAATACAAAAACAGAGTATGCAGAATCTAAACCCTAAGTTAAGCACAAGCACAAGAACGCTAACAAGGAGGATTTACAAGGTTCGGGGATAACTTGCCCCTACTCCTTGGCGTGCCCTTAAGGTGGGTGATCCCTTGATCGTCGGCAGATCAAGTCCCGGAAAATCTGGATAGAATGCAACCTCCTTCTCGGTGGAGTAACCTCTCCACAGTGTTTCAAGATAAATGAAGTATTAAGTACAGGAAACACAAGAAGGATCTTACTGAGCACTAAGAACCCCAAGAACACAAGCAAACTTCTCACCGAGCTCCACTCAGCGCAGATCTCACGCAAGAACTCCCTTCTTCCTGTTTTCTCACTGATGGACTCGCCAAGCTTCTTATTTCTCTTCCAAGTGCTCAAGTATCACAAGGTTGCTCAAGAGATGGATCAACAGATCAGAGTTGTCGCAAGAGCACAAGTGTTGTAGCAGAGTAATGATCGAGTATTCTCAGAGTTATTGAGACTTCTTCGCCACCAAGCGCTTAAGTCTCTCCCACTGATCGCCAGGTCACAGCACCTCACTGCAGCCTCCAGCTGCTCACCTGCAACTGCTCACCTACCACTGAGCTCTTTTGGACTCCCTGAGCTTCCCTCAGTCGAGCCCCAGTCAGCAGCTCCAGCAGCGCCAACGTCCGTTGCAACCTGAGATGGAAAACAGACAAACCTGCTCCAAGGAAAGACTCCCATTGACTCTCCTTGAGTGTTTGAATCCATTCCTGTCACCTGCAACCTTGATCAGATCATTAGCACAGCAAATCAAGCAGAGAATCAACAATCAGTAGTTAGGAGCAGAAATCAGTAGCGAATCAGCAGTGAAACAGATGAAATCAGAGCTCTGACAGCGTTTTTGAATTAAAGTTGTCGGCTACTGATCGGTCACCGGACCGATCAGAATGATCCCAGACTGATCAGGCTCCAGCCTGATCGGTCCCCAGTGAGAAACCTGGGATCGCAAGCTTGTATGATCGGTCACCCTGACCGGTCACCAGATCGATCACCAAACCGATTCAGAAATCTGCTTGTCACAATCCCACCAGAAATACACGGCTGATCGGTCACCAGACTGATCAGGACACTCCCTGACCGATCAGGCTCCAGTCTGATCGGTCAGGGTGAGAAACCTCGCGACAGTTGATCGTTCAGGTTGATCGTTCAAGGTTTCTACTAAAAACCCACTTACCTCTCCCTGATCGGTCACCAGACCGATCAGGAGCCGCACAGAAAGTTTTCCAAACTCACTGTATGCTCCCTAATCGGTCACCAGTCCGATCAGAAGCCGAACGATAGGTTTGCCAAAGTTACTGGATGCTCCCTGATCGGTCACCAGACCGATCCACGAGGGAACTCCGTGCCAACTTCGCTGATCGGCTAGATCTGAGCCATCTGGGACCATCTAAAGCAATCCAAGCTAGGGTTAGGGCTGATCAAATACTATGATCAAGATCTGAAGGTCTCATCCCAATCAGAGCTCATTCAACCGTTGGATCAAGATCAGAGGGCTCTAAAGCGTCCATTCAAAGATCAGGTTGATCTGAGCCATCCGATGTAAATCTGGAGGATCCGAGCTACCACGAGGCAAATCCTGATCCCTGATCATCATCATCAAAGTTTGGATTAAATCAGAGCAAGATCAGCCGTTGGATTTCTTCAAATCAATCTGGGCCGTTCATTTCTAATTACTTAAGGAAAATTTCCCTTAGTTTTCTCCTCGTCGCGTCTTCGCCGTTCTTCGCGTTCTTCGTTTGTTCTTCACAGCTTCTTCAAGTTCTTCATCCAAGAAGGCGTGACCACCTCAATTCTTATCCAAATCATCATCTGAATCTTTGGAAGACAGCTTCGATCGAGAATTTATCTCCAAATTCCATCCGAACAGAGGTGTTTGAGAGTTTCGACATTCTCTGTTGTCCGGGAGCTTAAATCTCAGCTACAAGCAATTTCAGATCATCTGAGCCACTTGTAGGGGTTCTCAGGTGAGCTCAGGTCTTCTCCAATCATCATCGCAGCTCAACAAACTGAGATCGAAGCATTCGGATTGGAAATCTCTCAGCTGATGCAGTTTGAGCAGAGTTGATCGATTGAGGCTGATTTCCACTGATTTGCTGAGCTTAGGGGTTCGAGGCCAGCCCTTGCTTGACGACCAAGGAGATTTTGAGCTTAGGAAGGGTCGAGGAGTAGTTTAGCTAGTTAATTTTTGTTAATTTACTGAATTTCTATTACTGCAATTGTTTCGTTTCTGTCTTGGTATCAGAATACTCAGTTTTGTTTTCCCTGAATTGTTTAGCTTAATTAGGTTTTAAATCTTCAAGTAAAGAGTTAGGAAGCTTGTTAGTGATCAATTGAATTTTATTTTAGCTTAATTCCCTGTTAATTTCTTGCGTGCCGATTTCAGCTTGCGTGCCATTTTGTGTCTGAAAAACTCATTCTGTTTCTGCAATTTCCAGCTGCGATTTTCAGAATTCTTGCTAAGTAAACATTAGAATTTTCAGCTTAGTTTTTCTGGCCTTTCGATCAGTGCATCAATCTTAGTTTGTTTGTGTTTTGCGCCCAAGTCATCTGCTGAATTTCAGCACATCAATTCCAAATTTCTGCATATTCCATTTCTGCATTTTTGTGTTTCTCAAGTTCTGATTTCAGCTCTTAATTCCTTTACTTAGTCTTGCTTAGTTCTTTCCTAATAGCCTTGTTTCCCAATTGAACCAATCAGCTTAAGAATTTGAGTTGAAAGTTTACCGATTTCTTTAATTTGGTGTTGGTTTTTGGCACAAAGAGTTTTCCCTGCGTGCCAACTGTTTTGGACCTGTTGCATCCGAAATTAATCTATTTTCTTGGTATATGAGTGTGTTTTGAAATCAATAAGCATAGCACTCAGCATTTCTGAATTTTACTCGCATTTGTGGCTTAGGAAGTGGTAGCTAGTGTGTTGAGTTTGTTTGGATGTTTGGTTATTAGATTTCGTAGCTAGCATTGGTGTTAAGTTGTTTGTTTGCGAAAATTATCATTCACTGCTCCATTTCTTAGCTTAGCAATTGTTTTGCAGTTTGAATTTAAATTTGCCTTTCCAATATCAGTTAAGTCCTTTGGTTGATTCGATTTCCTGTTGATTGAGTTATTACTTGCTATCGATCTCTTAATTCGTTTGTGTAGTTTTCCTTTATTTTTCATTGTGATTTCATCTCTGAATTACAACCCAAAACCCAATTCCTTATTTGAAACCCAAAAACATAAACGACACATAAATACAAGCTCGAATCACACAACCTCAACTAGTCCCCAGGAAAAATACGACCTGTGGCCCCTTTACTACGTTTTCATATTCTTGATTGCAAAAAGGGTTTCCAGCATTTCATTCATATTTAAATTTGACACCCACATTCGTGACAGTCTATTTTGGGTCCGTCAAATTTTTAGCGTCGTTGCCGGGGAACTACTAGTTGATTTGTTTGATTTTTGCTTGTGCATCCATTTCACATCTTTCTTGATTTATTTTTGTGCTTATTGCTATATCTGGTGATTTGATTCTATTTGTTTTATCTCTTTATCAACTTTTACTGTGATTTGTTTTGGTTTTATGACCAGGTCTACAGGTGGTGATCTTGAAGAATTCGACCCTGAGATTGAGAGGACTTTCAGAGCCAGGAGGAGCCAGGGCATGTAGCGACCCGCCTTCTCTGCTTCAGACGGATCGTTACTTCTCTCTACTTCTCTACTTTTGATACATGACTAAAAATGCGGAAGTCTTTTTTTTTAAACTTTTAAATTCATCTAACAATCATATTCTAACTTAAGCAATCATGCATATTAACATATCACACTTACTATCTCGAAAGCTCGCAATTGGTACACTTGAAGCTTGCCTCGCCCAACTCAAATTGCAGGTATCAGTCGACTGATACTGTATCAGTCGACTGATAGGCCTGTAATTCGAAACTCAGGTTTCGGCCAGTTACTTCACAGCTCCTCCAAACCTAATATTTCGAGCCATATGGAATCATGACACCATTTCTACACTCTATGACAGTTTTCTAATGAGTTTAGCCAATCAAAACGAATCCATAAACTTGAAATTTGGACTTTTGCGGAAGAAAATAAACTATTCAAGATATATGAACTTTAACACTAAAGTTTGTACCAATCTTGACTTCTATACATTCATAACACCAAATACATGTTCTATGACTTTGCTAAAGCATTATGAAATGTGAATGCAACTTTTCTAAACATTTATAAGCAATAAAACTTAAATCAAAGAGAATTTGATACTATCTTGGCACATGTGTCTATTATCCTAACAAAGTATCAATATCTCCATCTACTCACATTTCCACTCATCCAATGCAAGCATAAGAATGTATAAGCTAAATGAAATGACATGAAATCTTTACTCTAAGAAATTGAGCATGTAAAACTATCCAAAGCTCAAATGTTCGCTAAACTTTATAAAGCAAGAACTTGAAATTCAAATGATCTATAACATTATGAATTAATAGCTAAATTGTCTTGCGCCAACGATCTCTCCATAATCAGCCACCACACACACTCTACTCAGCACCGCCTCGTCGTCTTCCTTCAGAATTGCTTGTCTTTACCTTTATCTGCAATAAGAGGAAATGCAACTAGTAAGCAAAAAGCTTAGTAAGTACTATCTAGCTCACAAAAACTCGAAATATGCAAACATGCTTCTAGATCAAACTGAACATCATATGAGATACTAATATGCTTGAAAGAAAACTAAGGACAGGTATAGCTCAAAACATGCATACTCAAGCAATAATAAATCTCATTTTACTTTTCTTGGCTCAACTTGGAAACTTTAGCTATTCTTTAACTTTTTGAAAACTCTTTAAATTTTCGAAACTTTGCTAAAGCATATACTTGAAAATAATAATCACTTGGATCCACTGAAGACGTAAGTACCATCTCATATGCGCGTTCCCTAAAAGGTTGGGGTAGCGAGCCACCAATCCTAATAGAGCAGACCTTGGTCTACCAGGGCCAAGACCTTGGAATTGGACACCTGGATTTCTTTAACGACGCCCTTGGACGCCGGGTACTGGCCTTATAAAATAAAATAGCTTTTCTTTCTTTTCTTTCTTATCTGTAAATGCCTTGGCATTTTCTGGAGCACCTTGCGTGCTAAAATCCCTAAGTCTTGACTTTTGAGGATTTCTTAAGGCCTTGGCCTTTTCTTTTCTTATCTTTATCTTTTCTTTTCTTTTCTCATAGCTTTTCTTGGACCCTAAACTCACATAGGGTATTAATCAACATATATATAAGCATATAATGAACTAAGATCACATGCAAAAACTCAAACAAAAAGGGAATATCTCTTTTAAAAACTTTTAAAGGAAATTCTCGCGAAAAAACCGCCTCTTACTGCAGGTGAGCAGTACTTACATTGATATCTTGGACTTACAACCAAGATTGACGTCTAGGACTCGAGAGAAACTTGAGATCTCGGAGAATTCTTCACGTCTACGCGTTCCTCTCGCCGCGGGGATCCCGAATATAGAATTATCTCTTGGAGAAGAGTCTTAGCCGGCCCTCTTGGCCTTGATGTTGGTCGGCGTCACCCAAGAGAGGAGAGGGAGAGGGGTCGGCGGATGGTGAGGGTTTGGAGAGGAGAGAAATAAAACTTCTCTCTTTAATTATCTATTTATACCTATGGGGCGGATCAACCTAACTACCCCTTAAATATAAGTCTCTCCACCCTTTGCTGTGCTTGATACCCCTAGCCCAGCCGGTTGCGCGCTTGTGTGGTCTCGCGGTGGTCGCGGATTCGATCCACCCGCTGCACTTAATTGGTTTTTTTTTTCCATTTTTTTCTTTTTTTCTTTTTCTTTTTCCAAAAATACCAAACGGACTCGGAAAATTCCATAAAAATACTCTAAAAATTCCTAAAAATATCTAGAATATTTCTAAACCATTTCTAAATAATTCTAAGGACTTTAAGAACTAAAAATGAAAATTTTGGGGCGTTACAGGGCATTCTTTCTGAGACTATAGATATCCCTCCTATTCAGACTATTCTCACTCAGTCAGGCAGTATCATGGCAGACCATCAGAGAACCATGAAGGAACTCGCAGCACCAGATGCTTCATTTCAGTACTCCAGCATTGCTTATCCAGAGCTGGTGGGAGATTTTGAGCTCAGATCTGGACTCATCAATTTGCTGCCCAAGTTTCAGGGATTATCTGGAGAGGATCCAAATAGACACCTGCACGAATTCCATGTTGTATGCTCTACTATGAAGCCTCAGGGCATTTCTGAAGAAGATATCAAGCTGAGAGCTTTTCCCTTCACACTGACAGGAGCAGCAAAAGATTGGTTTTATTATCTACCTACTGGGCACGTGTCTAGTTGGATCTCTATGAAGAAGACATTTTTGGAAAAATATTTCCCAGCCTCCAGAACAGCAATAATTAGGAAAAACATTTGTGGCATTCAACAAGTGGTGGGGGAGACACTCTATGACTACTGGGAGAGATTCAACAAACTTTGCTCCAGTTGCCCCCAGCATCAGATTAGTGAGCAGCTCCTCATCCAGTACTTTTATGAGGGACTATTACAGATGGATAGGATTATGATTGATGCTGCAGCTGGAGGGGCCTTAGTCAACAAAACACCACATCAAGCTAGGGAGCTCATTTCAAACATGGCTGAGAATTCACAACAATTTGGGAGCAGAGCATTGACCACTAGAGGAGTTGGTGAAGTTCAAGTGGTTTCTAATGATCAGAAAGAGATTAAGAATTCATTGGCAGAGATCGCATCATTTATGAAGCAATTGACTGTTAATAGTGCAATTCAGAGTTCAAGTGTTTCGGCTTCTCCACAAGCTAATCAAGTGATGAGGGTCTGCAGCATTTGCTCTAGCCAAGAGCACACTTCAGATTCATGTCCCACCCTCCAACAAGACGAGACAGTAGCAGCATTGGTAAGAGGACAATTTCAAGCAAGAAACAATCCTTACTCCTCTACTTACAACCCCGGTTGGAGGGATCATCCAAATCTGAGGTACGGGAACTCTTTCTGCCAACAAAACCCTCAAACACAGCAATTGCAGCAGCCTCAACCATTTTTTCAGCAACCACAGCAATTTCAAGCTCAAAATCTGCAAAATCAGCCTCCAAATCAGCATTTCCAGCCAATAATTCAGAACTTTCAGCAGCCATTTCAAGGAAATCAACAAGGTTTCCAAGGGAATTTGAATTATTCACAGCCATATCAACCCTCACAGCAGCAATTCCAACTTTCCCAGCAAAATTTCCAGCCTTGGAATCAAAGTTTTCAGCCACACAATCAAGAATTTCAGCACAATCAATTTCAATCTCCACAACAACCATTTCAATTGCAAAATCAGAATTTTCAAGGTTGTAATTCTCAGCAAATTCAACCCACATTCCAGCCTACTTATCAGCCAATTCAACAGCAATTTCAGAACTCCAATCAGCCCCAACAGCCCCAATTCCAACAATCACAGCAGGATGATATCATTGGAGCTTTACAAATCCTCGGAAGGCAAATGGGACAATTGCATAATGATGTGAATCAAATTAAAGCTCAAAGATCAAGCCAACTACCTTCCCAAGCTATTCCCAACCCAAAGGGAAATGTTAGCGCTATTTATTTGAGGAGTGGGAAGGTTGCATCAACTCAAAACGGTCCAAGAGCTGAATTTTCTGAAAACAGGACAGCATCTTTATTTCCAGCCCAAAACAGCCCCAAAACCTCTTCAAATTTAGTTGATTCCACCCCTAGCCCGTGCCAAACTCCTTCCTCAAGTAATCCTCCAAATTTGGTGGAAAACGAAGCACAAATCAGTCCCGAAACAGATTTTACAACAGCCATTCCAAGTGGGACAGCAGCTCACAAATCAGCCCTTCCATCTTCGGTTCAAGAGGAAGAATTTAGGGTGCCCTTGCCTTTTCCACAGGGGAGAACTCCAACAAAAAGACAAGTGGAGGAGGAGAAAACCAAAGAGTACAATGAGCTGGTAAAACTTTTTAGCAAAGTAGAAATTAATGTACCCTTGCTGACAATGATTAAACAGGTTCCTAAGTATGCAAAATTTCTGAAGGATCTTTGTGTTCACAAGAAGAGACTTAAGGAAAATGAATTGGTCAGCATTGGAAAAAATGTTTCATCACTCATCCATGTCATACCTCAAAAATGTGAAGACCCTGACATGTTTACTGTATCTTGTGAGATAGGGAGCACCACACTACATGATGCCATGCTGGATTTAGGAGCTTCCATTAATGTCATGCCCAGGACGGTCTTCCAGATGCTTGGCATTGGTCCTCTGCAGCCCACTGGAGTTGTGATCCAGCTAGCAGATAGAAGCCAGACCCGCCCGGCGGGAGTTATTGAAGATGTGTTGGTTAAAGTGAAGGAGTTGATTTTCCCTGCAGACTTCTACATTCTAGACATGGAAGGAGAATATCTTGCACGTAGATCCCCACTTATCCTTGGAAGGCCTTTTCTGAAGACTGCTAGAACAAAAATTGATGTATATGCTGGCACCCTTTCGATGGAGGTGGGAGACACAGTAGTCCAGTTTAGCATTTTCGATGCCATGAACGACCCTAGGGGAGATCACTCAATCATGAGCGTGGGCACCACAGATGAGACTGTAGAGGCACAGTTAATTGCTGATGATGTTGCATTTGACATAGTGGGAGGAGCTTTGATTTCAGAGGAAGCTGAGGAGATAGATGGAAAAGCATGTGACATCCTTGATTTCAAAACTGAAGCTTTACAGGATTTTTCTTATTTTCTATTTTGTGATGATATTGCTATTGATAGTCCTAATCTTTTTAATAAGGTTGTTGCAGGTATTACTAAGGAAGAATGCACAGAAGAGGATTCTACAGGTGTAGGGGATTACACAGAGCCCCAGGGACCACCACCATTTCCAGAAAGGGTAGGGACTTGCATGATGGGAGCAAGTACCCAAGGATCACCTATTCTAGTTGAATGTCCACCAGAATTTGAGCCTGAGATGGAGGTATTTCTTGTAGACCCAACAGACATTTTTCAGCATGATCAGGTAAGTATTTCTTCTTTTCCCTTAGAAAATTTCAGGAAGATGTCTAGAATTGCAGGTGAAGCATGTATTGATACATTTTTTGTGAGAAATAATGATGAAAATTCCATAGAGGCACCCAGGCTTGATTTTTTTCATTGTGACACATTTATTGATATACCCTATGTAGAAATTGAGTGTGAAAAATTTTTGGAGATGCCTGAAATTGATGTTATTTATTGTGATGAATCTCTTGCTATATATTATGCTGAATTTGAATGTGAAAAAATTATAGAGGTGCCTCAAATTGATTTCATGGGTTACAATGCATTGCTTGACACATTTTTGGTGGATATTAATTGTGAAAAATTTCTTGAGGTGTCGGAAATTGATTTTATTGGATGTGATGCATTTTTGGATACATTTTATACAAAGACTGATATTGTTTCATTTCTTTCTTACCTTGCAGGGCCCCAAAGACTTCTAGAGTGGGTGCTTCATCTGAACAGACTCAAACCTCCTGGAAGGTGTTCCAAAAAAAATAAAGAGGGAGTAGATTTTACTTTAATTCGAAATGCTCTACCTCTTAAATGGGTCTTGTATCTAAATAACCTTCGGCCACCTGAACAGATTGCGGTTAAGTTCATGTGTGGGGGAGCGATGCACCGTAAAGTTAAACAAATGATAGAAGCTCTTTCGCACACCCAGACTCCTCCACTACCACGATGGAGGCTATTTCTTGACAGACTCCGACCGCCAGAGATAAAAGGGAGTTTGATCTTTCTTGCCTTTTCCTTTATTGCATGTTTTCATTTTTAAAATGAGTTCTTGCTAATAAATACGTGAGTAGAGTAACATGAATAAAAGTCATTGTAAATACCATGTCTTTTCTTTTAGCACTTTTTCTTGCATGACTAGGAATAAATGTATCCCTTAGGTTATCTCCATAGCATTTTAGAGTCTTTTGAAAATAAATTAAATTTGGTTGTCAAAACTTAGGGTTTGAGTTCATGGATGAAATCTTGGATGCTTGAGTACTACTTTGCTTTAGATTCTTAATTGAGGATTTGAGATGAATTCTTTTTGCCTAGTGAGAATTAGCCTTATTTTTGTGATACACACTGAAAGGATCGATATGCCTTACTAGAGGGGGGTGAATAGTAATTCGTCGAACCCCTTCTTCCTACAAGATTGTTAGCACAGCGAAAATACAAATAACACAATAAAACAATGCTAACAAACCGTATTTAGTTGGTATCCACCCCGGCCGGGTGACTAATCCAACAATCCGTCGGTGGATCACTCCCCGGATAACCTCCGGCTAGATCTGTCGCTCCTTGTGGGTGGAGAAACCTCACCACAACACCTCGGATGCTTTCTGATCACAATAGACTTCTAACACGCTTTTCCCAAGCGAGTTTCGTCAAGAAACTCAGCCACCACGAAGTCCTCTTTAAATAGGACTCGGGGCTGATTTCTCGCTATCAGTCGACTGCCCCCAGGGCAGTCGACTGGTGCCAGCCAAATTCGACCGTTGACACTCCCAACGTTCGAATTTGCCAGCTCACCAGCCACCTACCAGTCGACTACCCCTAGGGCAGTCGACTGGTCCCAGGCCAGAACCCTTCTGTGAGTTTTATCAGTCGACTGCCCTACTCACTCACCTAGGATTTCCCTTCCCGAGTACATTTCACTCGCACTCGTACCCTCACGACTCGACTGACTCCTCCACAGCAGCCTCGACTGTTGCCTTCGCGCCCTCTTCATCTTCGGCTCCCGTCCCTCGGATGCACGCAAGCCTCCAGCTTGCCTCCATGCCATCCTTCACGCATGCCTCGAAGTCCGCACCCATCAACTCATCGTCCCTGCTCTCCAAGGTCCCTCGGGTGCACACAAGCCTCCAGCTTGTCTCCATGCCACCCTTCACCATACCGAGGTCGTCCAGTCAAGTCCATATGTATAACCTGTACAACCTGCACACTCAACATACACATATGAGATAACAAGGGAAAACCTAACTTAAACCCTTTGTCCAAACATCAAAACCTATGGTCACTCCGGACCATCTTAGGGCCGATTGCTCCAACACACACGTGTCATTGTACTCTAGAACTTGCTTAGGTTCTTTCTAAGCCATATTTCAATGATTGGATCACATCTATGCAATATTTCAGTTTGTTTCCCTTTTTATACCAATTTTTGGCACTAATCATGTCTATTCTATTTGTCTTTCCTTATTCCTACTCTTAACCCCAATTTTTATCTATGGACTTGTTGTTTAGAATGTTTCTTAATGCTACTTTGCCCGAGACGGACAAAGATATAAGTGTGGGGGAGTGACTAGTGTTTTGGAAAGATTTGGTATCAAGGAGGCATTTTGATCCAAAAGAAAATTTTTTTTTGTCAAGTTGAAGCCAAAAGAATGAGTTTGAGTGAGTTAGTGTTAAGAATGAGCAAGAGAGATGGAAGCAATTGGAGATCTAGATTCCCTATCATACTTTGAAGATCTAAGTGGCAAGCAAAGTTTGAAACAATTGCACCATCTCAAAAGAAAAAATTGTAGCTGGACAGTTCGAAAATCAAGAAAAAAAATCAGAGGAAGAAAGAAAAAAAAATCTGGGCAGTGAAGTGAAGCTAAGAAAAATCTGAGAATAAGCTGAGAAGCAGGAGGAAATTCTGAGCTGCCGAAAGGATATAAAAAGCTGGAAAGAAATCAGGAAGTGGCAAAGGTTTTTGACAAGGTTGAGTTTTATGAACTTAAGAGAATTGAAGGAAATCATTATGCCAAGTTTCGGGCAGAGGTTCTATTTAAATGCAGCAAATTTAAGAGCTGTGCCATTACAAATCAAGATGAACTTGAAAAGTTGTTGTCAAATCTCTGCATTTGAGCAGGAAGAAGAAGAAATTTTTTCTGCAATGAAGACAAAGAGGGCACGCAAAAGCAAAGTGTGCCAAAGTGAAAGAGAGTTGAACCATTGTGGAATCTGGAATGCAGCTGTGCAAGGTTTGCTAGCAATTGAAGAAAACAGTGGGTATCAAACACATTAATAGAAAAAAAAATCAGTGAAGTGCTATTGCAGGAATTGTAGTGCAGTGCAAGAATTGAAGTGCAAAGGAATTGAGTTGAAACTAATGTGGCTGCTGTAAGGAATGCTGAAAAGGACTCAGAACAAACCCACTTGAAGCCCAAGAGGTTTTGGAGAGCAGCAAGTTGATACTTAAGCTGAAAATTCAGTTATGAAAGAAGAAAAATCAGTAGAAATGCTATGAAGGCAGTTTTGTACCAACTTGCAACCGAATTTGAGTTTTTGAGGCTATGAATCAAGGCAGTAGGTATCGGAATGTAGCAACAAGTGTTGAGTGCATCACAACTGATCAGAACAAGATTGAATTTTAGATCGAGGCAGAGAAAGAAAATAAAAAAAATAGTATGAAAGAAAAAAAAATCAGTGAAGGGGGCTGAAATTTGATTTGCTACTCAGTCATTTTCAAGTGGAACAATTCAATTCAGCTAACTGATGATAATTGTTTAAGAAATCAGATGATTCTGCCGTGGAGCTGAGATTGAGAAAAAAAAGGAAAAAAAAAAAGAGAAAAGGAAAAGTGAATGAAGTGTGCCAACTTGTAAAGGGTTTTGTATCAAAATGAGTTGCAAGAGTAGTTTAGTGAGGGTTGTAAGTGGAGCATCTATGTCATTTGATGTTTTAAGTTCTCTGATGCAAATCTGATATGAAGTGCTCCATTAGAAGAATTCAGAAAAGAAAAAAAGAGAAGAAAAACAGTTTGAAGAGAAAGAAAAAAAAGAGAGCAAAAACAAAGGTGGCACACAATTGAAGACTTGGCACTATAAAATCATTGAATGTTTTTCTCATCCGGATTTAAGCTTTATTTCATTTCATTTCTGACCTTGCTAGAGAGAAAGGAAAAGAGAAAAAATCAGGAAAGAAGAATGGAGAAAGAAAAGTGGCACACAAAAGGCAAACTTGGCACATTGAGATCAAATGGAGTTTTCTTCACCCAAATGAAAAGCATTATCCAAATTTGACTTCACCACATTTTGCATATCACTAGAGGACTATCAAGAGGGCAGAGTTCATTGGAAACATCCTCGAACACTCAAGTCTTCCACTTTATCAATTTTTCTATTTTCCTGGCTTTTGCTCAATTTCGTACCATTTTCCATATTTTCACTTGTTTTTATAGATGTTGATCCTAATCGTGAATAATGGTGGAGAGTAGACAATAAGCAAGCCTATGGTAGTGCAAGAAGCATGTGTGTATGAGTGAGCTCCACTTCCATCATCTACTTAGAACTTAAGGAGAGAGCCACCAAAATTTTCCTTGAAAGGCTAGTGATTTAAATTCATCTCAATGACAAATGATGGATGAAAAGGCTAAGTGGTTGATTTAAGGACAAGATACTAATCCATAGAGCTTAGATTTATGAGAATTGACAACCTTAGGTAATTTCTTTTCAATTGCTTCTACTTATGTTTGAGAAAAAGCTAGGGGATACATATTTAGTACTTTTCGTAAGACGCTCAAGCTCAAGTGTGGGGGAGTTGATAAGTACCATTTTATTGATTATTTTAGATGCTAAAATCCATGTTTGACACATGTTTTACTTGCTTAATTGTGAATTTACCTTAGGTTTTAGAACTTCCTCTTATTTTGGATTTAATTACAAATTTACACATATTTGGATTATTTGACCACTAAATTTTTGATCTATTTTTGTAGGCATGAAAGGTTCATGGACCTAGGGCATACTGGGTCAAACTTGAGTCGGAAGTGGACCCGGATCGAGTTATCAAGCTTTGGATTAATCCGGGCCGTCCGATTCAAGAGCGGCTAGATCTGAGCCATCTGGGACCATCTAAAGCAATCCAAGCTAGGGTTAGGGCTAATCAAACACTATGATCAAGATCTGAAGGTTTCATCCCAATCAGAGCTCATTCAACCGTTGGATCAAGATCAGAGGGCTCTAAAGCGTCCATTCAATGATCAGGTTGATCTGAGCCATCCGATGCAAATCTGAAGGATCCGAGCTACCACGAGGCAAATCCTGACCCCTGATCATCATCATCAAAGTTTGGATTAAATCAGAGCAAGATCAGCCGTTGGATTTCTTCAAATCAATCTGGGTCGTTCATTTCTAATTACTTAAGGAAAATTTCCCTTAGTTTTCTCCTCGTCGCATCTTCGCCGTTCTTCGCGTTCTTCGTTTGTTCTTTGCAGCTTCTTCAAGTTCTTCATCCAAGAAGGCGTGACCACCTCAATTCTTATCCAAATCATCATCTGAATCTTTGGAAGACAGCTTCGATCGAGAATTTATCTCCAAATTCCATCCGGACAGAGGTGTTTGAGAGTTTCGACATTCTCTGTTGTCCGGGAGCTTAAATCTCAGCTACAAGCAATTTCAGATCATCTGAGCCACTTGTAGGGGTTCTCAGGTGAGCTCAGGTTTTCTCCAATCATCATCGCAGCTCAACAAACTGAGATCGAAGCATTCGGATTGGAAATCTCTCAGCTGATGCAGTTTGAGCAGAGTTGATCGATTGAGGCTGATTTCCACTGATTTGCTGAGCTTAGGGGTTCGAGGCCAGCCCTTGCTTGACGACCAAGGAGATTTTGAGCTTAGGAAGGGTCGAGGAGTAGTTTAGCTAGTTAATTTTTGTTAATTTACTGAATTTCTATTACTGCAATTGTTTCGTTTCTGTCTTGGTATCAGAATACTCAGTTTTGTTTTCCCTGAATTGTTTAGCTTAATTAGGTTTTAAATCTTCAAGTAAAGTAGTTAGGAAGCTTGTTAGTGATCAATTGAATTTTATTTTAGCTTAATTCCCTGTTAATTTCTTGCGTGCCGATTTCAGCTTGCGTGCCATTTTGTGTCTGAAAAACTCATTCTGTTTCTGCAATTTCCAGCTGCGATTTTCAGAATTCTTGCTAAGTAAACATTAGAATTTTCAGCTTAGTTTTTCTGGCCTTTCGATCAGTGCATCAATCTTAGTTTGTTTGTGTTTTGCGCCCAAGTCATCTGCTGAATTTCAGCACATCAATTCCAAATTTCTGCATATTCCATTTCTGCATTTTTGTGTTTCTCAAGTTCTGATTTCAGCTCTTAATTCCTTTACTTAGTCTTGCTTAGTTCTTTCCTAATAGCCTTGTTTCCCAATTGAACCAATCAGCTTAAGAATTTGAGTTGAAAGTTTACCGATTTCTTTAATTTGGTGTTGGTTTTTGGCACAAAGAGTTTTCCCTGCGTGCCAACTGTTTTGGACCTGTTGCATCCGAAATTAATCTATTTTCTTGGTATATGAGTGTGTTTTGAAATCAATAAGCATAGCACTCAGCATTTCTGAATTTTACTCGCATTTGTGGCTTAGGAAGTGGTAGCTAGTGTGTTGAGTTTGTTTGGATGTTTGGTTATTAGATTTCGTAGCTAGCATTGGTGTTAAGTTGTTTGTTTGCGAAAATTATCATTCACTGCTCCATTTCTTAGCTTAGCAATTGTTTTGCAGTTTGAATTTAAATTTGCCTTTCCAATATCAGTTAAGTCCTTTGGTTGATTCGATTTCCCGTTCATTGAGTTATTACTTGCTATCGATCTCTTAATTCGTTTGTGTAGTTTTCCTTTATTTTTCATTGTGATTTCATCTCTGAATTACAACCCAAAACCCAATTCCTTATTTGAAACCCAAAAACACAAACGACATAAATACAAGCTCGAATCACACAACCTCAACTAGTCCCCAGGAAAAATATGACCTGTGGCCCCTTTACTACGTTTTCATATTCTTGATTGCAAAAAGGGTTTCCAGCATTTCATTCATATTTAAATTTGACACCCACATTCATGACACTCTATTTTGGGTCCGTCAAGCATCTCCAAGGAGGTGTGGACCCAGGATGATTGGGTATAAGCCGAAGTGCCCGAAGATGTTTGAACAGCCTACAAAGGATTCACCACTCCTTGCGAGGAGATGTATACCCGAGGCCTATCGTCGGATTGTTACTCGAAGCCTCTGGCCAGAGCATGACATGTTCAGAGTATAAATCTCATAAATACATGAGAGTAATTAGAATCCGTAGGACGAGAAAACGTTACTTGGGCTAGGTGTGACGTAGCCAGCCTAGTGGGGACTGACACACATAGACCATGTCCTGAACCAAGTGGCTATAAGATGGTGAAGGGAATGGGGCACGATTCATTATAGCTGCTGAAGGGTTTCAGAATTGTTTCTGAGGTCAACCGTTGATCTTTCGATTAATTGGGGATCATGATGTACTAGTAGGTGCCACTCATGATCATTCTATAATTGATTAATTATATGTTGGGACCGGGTGCATGTTGACATGGATGCGGGTTCGTAATTTTAAAAATTAATTACGTGTAGCGGAAGATTTAGCATAAATAATTTCTCAAATCATTTAACCACACATCTAAGCATGCAATTTTATCTTGTGTAGACATGATCATATATTTAAAATTTTGCAGAAATGTAAACTAATTTATGTATTACCTTGCGTAACTCGAAGGAAGGGACGAGATCCAACCGTAAGCGTCCCTTGGAAGCTCCGCCTCTATTCGCGTCCACGCCGAGTATCTTCGGGATGACTTCGCAAAGCCACGAGTTTCGTGTTCTCGAGAACTACTAGATGTTGGATCGAGAGAAACAATAGAGGGGGGTGAATATCGTAAATCATTTTCGGATTAAAAATAAGAGCATACGCAGCGGAAAATTAAATCACAACACAAAAGACGCAAGCAATTTTACTTGGTTCAGAGTCGCGATCGGCTCCTACTCCAAGGCCCACGATCGTTGACTATTTACTGCGGACAATTCTATATGTGCGCAAAACCAGTTTACAAAATGTATTACAAGAAATGATACAGTAAACTTAAAGTAGCTCTTCGTTACCGACGTCCGGTGTAGATTATATTTCCAGAGCAGAGGGACGTCGTCGGCTCTTGTATCTCGAGTCGGGAGGTTTCCGGAGCAGAGCGCGAGAGCAGAAGGGCGTGAATGCGTTGGAAGAATTAATTGTTCAAAGCCTTGGGGTCGAGGGCCCTTTTATAGCCCTTGGGAGCGCCCGGAACGTCGAGGGCGCCCCCCCCCCCACGTGTCAGCCGATCCGAGCTCCTCTCGGTCAACTCTGATCCCTTCAAACTCGGGATCAAGTTTTGACGGGGGCGCCCGGGACGCTGGGGGCGCCCGGGTTGACCGGGTCAACTCTTATCTGTTGGCTTCGCTGGCTTCCGCTTCGTTAGCTTGGACTGGGGGTGCCCGGACCATTCGAAGCGCCCGGGAGCACGGGGGTGCCCCGCCCATGAGCTGTCGATGCACTTCTTTTGCTTCATCTGTATTGTATTCACCTTGGGGGCGCCCGGGACACTCCGAGCGCCCTACTCAGCTACTGCCTCACTCCTTTGAGGCTCTCTGAGCTGCAGACACTCGTTCCTTCGGTCCTGCATCCAGGGTTAGTCCAAAACAACATAAAACAATAATATGTTAGTTTTATACAGCCTTAGTTGTCTTGGTTCTGAATTTGGGTCTCCCAAATGGAGCCCTAGGTCGAACCGATGCCTATTGTTCCCTCGACGGGGAACGCGTCCTCACCTACTCCTCTCGAGAGAATTTACCTGATGCCAACCGGTTCCTCCAGTTGGACTTTTACCCGGCAATCCTTCGCTAGGTGCCTAGCTGTCCTTCACTAGGTCTTCAGTACCAAGCTGTCCTTCGCCTGGTGCCTAGCAGTCCTTCGCTAGGTCTTTATACCCTGGCATTCCTTCGCCAGGTGCCTAGCAGTCCTTCGCTAGGGCTTTGTATCCTGGCATTCCTTCGCCAGGTGCCTAGCAGTCCTTCGCTAGGGCTTTGTATCCTGACATTCCTTCGTCAGGTGCCTAGCAGTCCTTCGCTAGGACTCTTCCTACACACTTGAGTAACATGTTAGATAAACATTATTCCTTAACTTTTGAACCCTTTTGCAATTATCAAAACGCAGGTTCGACTTGGGTGCTTTTTGCACCAACAATCTCCCCCTTTTTGATTTATGGCAATCCTGGTTCAAAAAGTTAAGTTAAAAAAATGAAATTTTGTTACCTCCCCCTGGAAAAAATCTCCCCCTAGATTTTTCAAAAAGTTCGTGGGGGTTTTTACTAAAGTTGGATTTACTTAGAATAATTTTCAGCAGAACCTTTAAAGATATTTTTCAAAATAGTTTTCGTTGTACACTTTGGAAAGTTTATATTTATCGGGGAACTACTTAGACACATTAATTTAGGAAAATTTTGAAACCTTAAGTTTTTCAGTACTTAGTGAAATTTTGAAAACTTCCATTTTTAAGTACTTAGGAAAATTTTAAAAACTTCAGTTTTAAGTACTTAGTAAAATTTCAAAAACTTCAGTTTTAAGTACTTAGTAAAATTTCAAAAACTTCAGTTTTAAGTACTTAGAAAGTTTTTGAAAACTTGAGTTTAAAGTACTTAGAAAATTTTAGAAAACTTGAGTTTAAAGTACTTAGAAAGTTTTCTTGAGTTTAAAGTACTTTTTGATTAAAGGATAGAGTTTGATTTTAGATTTAGAGAAAATGTTATACTCTCTCCTTTCCTATCTCTTTGCCATATATCAAAAACAAAGAAATATAGCAGAAAAAAGGTAATTAAATTGCATAAAAGTAAATAATAAAGTGCATAATTTGCTGTACTGAATCAATTCAGGATATGAACTAAACCAAATCACTTTTAATTATCTCTTTTAGGGTTCTGTCTAACCCAATTAGCTACTTACTAACTGTTATAAAATAGTAGTTTTTGCTGGGGTTAGTCAAGTTAAGTGTTTTGCTCAAGTTAGATTTTCTAAACTTGACACTTAACTTGATTACTGTGTAAGTTATATTTAGTGCCCCAATTACTGCAGATGCACTGACTTAAAGCATCTTGAATTAAGGCAAAGACCTAAGCATCTCAACCCATTCTAGGTTATCAATCAAAAGTACCCTAAGGTGCTTGTGAGATGCTGGCTTCTAAATCTATAGGAGCATGCAGTTCTAGGGTTAGGGCCTAGGCTACGTCCATTTGCGAAAAAGTCCTAGTTTTGAAGGGAGTAGTTTTTTAACATAAAACTAAGTCAAAAATTTATTTTTAAAACTTTTCAAAACTAAGTAACAGATGATTTTGAAAGCTTTTCAAAACTACTTTAAAAATTGATTTTGAAATGTAGTAAGAAAACCAAGAGTAGACTTAACCTATTCTACCAAACATAATCCTAACTGCTGATCAAATAGTAGAGAAAAACAAGTACTCATCTCCATAAGTCAGCTGGTCAACAGAGAGACTCAGCACAGTCATACAAGTCAAACATGAATCAACCCTACTGAGTAGGGGCAATCAGATAGTCACTAGTACAATGCTAATCAACTCTAGGAGGAGGGACCAGGATGATCAGAAGAGCCTGGCTTCCAGGATCGAAACATCGCCATCATCTGGTGATATTGTGAGTCTCTGGTCTCCCTCTCAGCTCTAAGCGCACTCATATAGTCAGTGTAATAGCCTAGATTTGTCTCCATATCTTCAGCATGATTTGCCTCCACTTCCTCTCGGAGGCTCTGGACCTGTGTCTCCAGCCGTGTCATTCTCTCGTAGAGTGTCGGTGGAGGAGGCTCGTCTATGTGTGCTCGAGCCTCTACTGCCAAGTCGGTGACATCGACTTCAACCTCCTCATCTGAGTCGATCTGAGCTTCGGCTCGCTGTCGTCTCCAAGTCAAAACCCCGGTGGTCGATACCTCTATACCAGCTAAAGAGAAGTTTCTAAACCCTATCTCGTCAAAATCGGTCATTGCAGTTATTTCACCTACGGTAATGTCACGACCGTGGTGATAAAAGATGGAGGTGATGATGTGGCAGAAGGGGGTGCGTACCCGACCCTGAGTCGTGACACTAGAGGCATATAAGATAGCGTGGAATATGTGAAGGCCAATGTCAATGTCTAGGTGATGGATCAGGGCATACAGGAGGAAGGCATGAAAAGGTCGCATGGTCGCGACATCTCTAGTGGATAGTAGTAATATGCAGCGGACCAGGACTCTGTACAGGGCGTAGTCCTGGACCTGAAGGTCAATGAATTGAAATCGTCTATGTAAAATACGCTTAATTAATAAAAATAATATATATATATATATATATATATATATATATATATATATATATATATATATATATTGGTCATAAATAGGAATTTAAAATTTGAAATCAATCACCTGAAAATTTAGAATAATTTTCTGAGATTTTTGGAAAGGGTTGCGAAATTAATTGGGCATCTAATAATTTTGTTAGGAATTAATTGAGGAAAAGTTATTTCCTAATATAAAAGATATTCATTTATTCCGCCGTGCCCTAAGTTTCCCTTGCCAACCCTTTTTCTTTGGTTTTTATGCCTTCGGCCGAAGCCCGCAGCCAGCTCGTAGCCGCCCGACCCTTTCCTCCCTTCGCGACTCCCCTCCTTTCGCGAGCCCTAGCCGCTGGCAGCTGGTCATCTTCTTCTTCCTCCCCTTGCGAAGCCCGCAGGTCGCGCTGCCTCCCTCTTCCCTTCGCTAGCCCCTAACCCACGGTCGACGCCGACTTCTTCCTCCGCTCGCGTGACCTAGTCGCAGACACCGCGACGCCGACCTCCTTCCTCAGCTCTTCTCCGCGAACCCTAGCTAGTCGTCGGCACCTTGTCACCAGTGATTCTCGATCGTCGTCGTAAGACTTTGCCTGCGATCTATTGGTTCTTGCCGATCCAGGAGTTCCCGGGGCCTCATCGCCGACCAGTGGCGTAGCCCTGATCGCGAAGCACAGGTGAGGATTATTGTTTAGGTTTAACCATGGATGGTTGTTGGACGTGGATCAGATAGGTTGGATCCATCGGATTAGGTTTTGGTTGGAAGTTGATTGATGATTTACAATGTGACTTGCTGTAGATTTGCCGGCGCTGCTAGTTGGATCAATCCGGAGATTGGTACCCTGAATTCGCACTGTATCAGGTGAGTTCAAGTTCTTCCTGTATTAGTGTAGACCCTTATTGTTATTGTAACGCACTATGCATATCTGCTGGGTATCTGCTGAGTTATGGACTCACATCGTTGCCATACATTTTTATTTCAGGTTGATATCTGCCAGGAGGGTCCGAGTCGCCAGTCCCGTGCTTGCTCCTACACCTGCTTTGGTTTATGCATTATTTGCTGCTTTTGGACCGTGTTATGCTTTATTTCGTACATTGGATTATCGTGGACTTGTAGTTTGTGGTTGTGATATATATGTTGTGTGCATGTGTAAATTGTCCGTCGGACAGAGGAGGTGCTGTCCGATTTTCTATTGGATCAGCGGCTCCTAGGTCTCGAGGCGTGACAGTCTAGCTACGGGGAGTCTAGCTTCCCTATAGAAATAGGTGCGGAGAGTGTCTAGAGTAATGTGAGAGTAGGGAGCATCAAATGGAGGATCCCTAGGAGGAAAGCAACAAAAGGTGGACTGGGAAGGTCGTAGTCCAAGAAATCGATTTAGTAAGGTAGGGGTGATTGACAAGGGTATCCCTTGAACAGTAGTGACAAACGTGAGATCGTTCTGTCTAACTATGTTATTATAGAATTCTGCACATAATGATGTGTTAATTGAATGAGTGCAGAACACTAGATTGTCTAGTTGATAAAAGTTTATAACATTCATGGCTAAAGGACAAGATTGGATGAAGAAGTGTCTATTTAGATAGCTAGTTTTGATAGGCTTATAGGTTGTTCGAGCAAACTTATTACAAAGTTCTAGAGTTGGGAACCTAGGGTCGGGACTTGGTTCGGTACCGGGGTTCGCTTGGTTTGCTCGGTGTTTTCTAAGTTAAGAAACATGCACTTATAAGAAGGGAATTAAGAAAGTAATTCTAAATGCATAAAAGAAATCATACCGGGGAGGCATGGTTGAGATTGAGGAAGCACAAGTGTCACTTGATCTCCTTGGAAGGAAGGAAGTGAGGAAGGAGGATGGTTTTTAGTGTGGGAAGAAGAGGGGGTTCGGGTGCCTTTTTATAGGCAGTTCATTGGGGGCGCCCGGGAGCTCCCGGGCGCCCAGGACAGTAGTCTACTGCCTTTGGCAGTGACTAATGCTGGTTGGGGGCGCCCGCAATGTCCCGGGCGCCCCGGTCAGGCTGGATTTTGCAGCTTTGCTGCTTTGACTAATGCTGGGGGCGCCCGCAAGGTTTGGGGCGCCCCGGTCAAGAGGTAAAGGCAGCTTTTTGCCTTGAAGGAAGAGAAAGTCATGGGGGGGGGCACCCGAGGAGTCACGGGCGCCCGGATTATGTAGGAAGTGACAACTTTGGATGTTTTGTGATCATTTGACCATGGTTTAATTGGTTTGACCATGGTTTGACTACTTTGACCATGATTTGACTGCTTTGACCATGATTTGACTATGTTGACCATGGTTTGACTACGTTGACCATAGTTTGACTATGTTGACCATGGTTTGACTATGTTCTGAATTACAGGATTAAACCACAATATAGGTATCAAAGGAATTTCAATTGAGTTTATTTTTACTGTCTCACCCAATCTAGGGGTTTCAAACACGTTAGCCTTATAGGTTTTGTGAGATAGGTTTTGCTAAAAGGAATTTTTTAAGAAAAATATGATTTATTTTGAAAAACTTAAATTAATTTTTTAAAGTATTAAATTTATTTTGAAAAGAATATCTACAACTAACTGAAGGTTTATGTTAGATTCGAATTTGACAGAGACTAGTTTGAATTTGAATTTCAAAGATTGGCTTCCAGGTCTTGGCGAGGCACTAGGTCTTCTTTGGCCGTAACCTTATTGGATCATCAACTCTTTCCTTGACAAAGCCTTTCAGTAAAATTTCATTTTCAAAATTAATCTTTGAAAAAATTCTGGTCTAACTAGTTTGGGTCTTGGATCGGTAGCTTCGGCTAGTTTCACCAGTCTAAAGAGACCAAGTAGAAAATACTTGACCTTATCAGAATTGGTTTCCCTAACGTACTATCATCTCACCTCCACCCAATACTATGTTGTCAAATTTCAGTTAAGTTAGTTCAGTCCTTAAACTAATCATTCCTAAATCTAAGCATGGTAATTGCGGGAATTAAGTAGACAATCAAACAAGCCAATTGAAAGAAACAATTTTATCTAACAATAAATATTGTTTTCAACTTGGCTCCCCCTGGACTAAAGCCACGATAATGGTTTGGCAAGATGTGAATCTTGTCCTTGGGGATCCAATATTGATTTGATCCAGTTTGTTTATGCAGGCATAGTTTGGGTACCCATGCCTGAACTTTAGGTCTGGACTGGTTCAGTACAGCAAAGTAGGATCTTTGTCTAGATTTGGTTCTATAGCCTAGTCCGGATCGATTTAGAACTGATTTCTGTTTTCCAAGAATCATGTCAAGACCCTTGGAACCAGAGGTGAATCGTTCTAAAGCTGATCTAAGGTCCTTAACCTGAATTTTCAGGGAGGAGTTCTCTTTCTCAAGTTTTTCAACATGAGTAGAGGTTCCTTCTTGAACTTTCTCAGTTAAGGGTCTAGAGTCAGCTCCCTCTTTCAGGAGTTTTACTTCCTGTCGGAGGGATTCGACTCGGAGTTTAGCTTTCGCCAAATCTCGAGAAAGATAAGAAATTAACTCATTTAACTGACTTCTAGTAAAACCACTTACCTTGATTTCGCCGTCTTCTGAAAATGTCAGTCTGCCGTCGTCCTGTTCCGATTCTGACTCGGTCTCAATTTCTTCTGAGGCGGTTAGTGCGAGCAGGTTCGACTGTGGGACCTCTTCTTCTTCGGAGGAGGAGGACTCGTCCCACGTTGCCTGAAGTGCCTTTTTCCTTCTATTCTTCTTGGTCTCCTTTAGGTTCGGACACTCCGTTTTGTAGTGACCCTTCTTCTTGCACTCGTAGCAGGTCACGTTTGGCTTATTCTTTTCATTTACGGGTTCAGCTGGTTCATCCTTTCTTCGGCTGGCTTTCCTTCTGTTGGTTTGGTTCTTTAATTTCTTGTAGTAGTTTCGGGCCAGTCGGACCAGCTTAGGTCGATCTCCTTCTTCGTCTTCTGAGTCTGAGTCTGAGTTAGACTCGGGTTCAGGTTGAGGCTTCTTCTTGGTTGTTCTTCCAGTTTTACCTGCAACAAAGGCAATACCTTTCTCGGCCATATTGCAGTTAGTCTGTTCATGTAATTCTAATTCAGAGAACAATTCATCTAATTTAATTTTTGAGAGGTCCCTTGAAACCTTGTATGCATCTACCATAGATGCCCACAAGGTGTTTCTCGGGAAAGCATTTAAAGCATACCTTATTAGGTCACGATTTTCTACCTTGTGACCGATGGTGTGTAGTCCGTTCATTAATTCCTGAATTCGGGCGTGGAGTTGAGCTGCTATTTCGTTGTCGTTCATCTTGATCGTGTACAGCTTGTTCAGGAGGAGATCTCTCTTGCTGATCCGAGTGTCTGAAGTTCCTTCGTGCAGCTCGATCAGTTTCCCCCACAGTTCCTTGGCACTGTTGAATGGACCCACCCGGTTCAGCTCCTCTTTTGTTAAGACACATTGGAGGGTCTGGGTCGCCTTTGCATCAGCTTCAATCTTCCATTTCAGAGCGGTGTCCCACTCTGTGTAGGTTTGAGGTACTCCTTTAGCATTTTTTGGAATCTCTAGTCCGGACTGGATGATTATCCACATGTCCACCTGAGTTTTCAGGTGGACCTCCATTCTGCTCTTCCAGTAGGAGAAGTCCTCCCCACTGAAGAGAGGTGGTCTTACAGTGCTGAAGCCTTCTTGCATGACCATTTTATCTGAAACTAAGAAAGAGAAAGAGATATCCCAAGACTTGGTCTTGGATTAGTAGTGCGGAAAGTAAAAGAAGAATATTTTTCGAGGGGTGTTGTACCAACCTCGATTAACGAGAAAAATTCGAAAAAATTTTTAAAAAAATTTAAAAAAAAATAAAAAAATTCTCAAATTGGTGGTTGCACCAAATTTGAGCTTCCCCGCTCTGATACCACTTATTGGATCGAGAGAAACGATAGAGGGGGGGTGAATATCGTAAATCGTTTTCAGATTAAAAATAAGAGCATACGCAGCGGAAAATTAAATCACAACACAAAAGACGCAAGCAGTTTTACTTGGTTCGGAGTCGCGGTCGGCTCCTACTCCAAGGCCCACGGTTGTTGACCGTTTACTGCGGGCAATTCTATATGTGCGCAAAACCAGTTTACAAAATATATTACAAGAAATGATACAGTAAACTTAAAGTAGCTCTTCGTTACCGACGTCCGGTGTAGATTATATTTCCGGAGCAGAGGGACGTCGTCGGCGCTTGTATCTCGAGTCGGGAGGTTTCCGGAGCAGAGCGCGAGAGCAGAAGGGCATGAATGCGTTGGAAGAATTGATTGTTCAAAGCCTTGGAGTTGAGGGCCCTTTTATAGCCCTTGGGGGCGCCCGGAACGTCGGGGGCGCCCCCCCACGTGTCAGCTGATCCGAGTTCCTCTCGGTCAGCTCTGATCCCTTCAAACTCGGGATCAGGCTTTGACGGGAGCGCCCAAGACGCTGGGGGCGCCCGGGTTGACCGGGTCTACTCTTATCCGTTGGCTTCGCTGGCTTCCGCTTCGTTAGCTTGAACTAGGGGGCGCCCGGACCATCCGGGGCGCCCGGGAGCACGGGGGCACCCTGCCCATGAGCTGTCGATGAACTTCTTTTGCTTCATCTGTATTGTATTCACCTTGGGGGCGCCCGGGACACTCCGGGCGCCCTACTCAGCTACTGCCTCACTCCTTCGAGGCTCTCTGAGCTGCAGACACTCGTTCCTTCGGTCCTGCATCCAGGGTTAGTCCAAAACAACATAAAGCAATAATATGTTAGTTTTATACAGCCTTAGTTGTCTTGGTTCTGAATTTGGGTCTCCCAAATGGAGCCCTAGGTCGAACCGATGCCTACTGTTCCCTCGACGGGGAACGCGTCCTCACCTACTCCTCTCGGGAGAATTTACCTGATGCCAACCGGTTCCTCCGGTTGGACTTTTGCCCGGCAGTCCTTCGCCAGGTGCCTAGAAGTCCTTCGCTAGGGCTTTGTATCCTGGCATTCCTTCGCCAGGTGCTTAGCAGTCCTTCGCTAGGGCTTTGTATCCTGACATTCCTTCGTCAGGTGCCTAGCAGTCCTTCACTAGGACTCTTCCTGCTCACTTGAGTAACATGTTATATAAACATTATTCCTTAACTTTTGAACCCCTTTGCCATTATCAAAACGCAGGTTCGACTTGGGTGCTTTCTGCACCAACACTAGATTCTCCGCGAGAAAAACCAAGAGAAAAGTCAAAAGACTAACCACAAAAGGATAGTCGGCTGGTGCTCCTTCTTGGGGCTGGTTGGCGCACGACAAGAAGGGGAGAAGAGAAGGAGAGAAAGAGAGGGAGAGAGCCTATGCCTTTATCTCTTCGATTATCACCCAAGCCTTGCCTTGGGTCCTTTATATAGTGGCCTCTCAACCATCAAGCCTCTCAAATATGGAATAACTTATTCTATCATGCCAAGTTTAATTTTATATCATGGTTAAAATCATATTTTAATTCATGATAAAAATCAATCAAGTCTCTTCTCTCCTATGGAATAAATTTCCTTATCATGGTAAATCAATCCATGATTGATTTTATAAAATAAACCAATCCATGGTTCATTTTAATTTTCATGAAAAATAAACCAAACCTTGGTTTATTATATAAAAATTTATATCATCCATAATTTTATAAAACAAACCACACTTGGTTTATTTTATAAATTGAACCAAAAACTTGGTTCTCTCCCTTTGTTGTGGCCGGCCAAGCAAAGAGGATAGAGGCCCTCTATAGCCGGCCCATCCAAGCCAAGCCCCAATGAATTAAACTTATTTAATTCATCTATTAAGTCTTCAAAAGACTTAGCCATTTTACGCTTCCGATGCGTCTCTGAAAAGCTCAGATTCGACTTATCGTTTGGCTCAACCAATCTTAATCTCTCTTGATTGGAAAATCCAATTTTCAACTCGTTTTTAAGTCCCTCGGATTACTCGTAGTACGTGTGACTAAATAGGCTTTCGATTTATGTTGGTCGTCTATAATTAATCAATTATAGAACGATCATGAGTGACACCTAGTAGTACATCATGATCCCCAATTAATCGAAAGATCAACGGTTGAGCTCAGAAATAATTCTGAAACCCTTCAGCAGCTATAATGAATCGTGACCCATTTCCTTCACCATCTTATACCCACTTGGTTCAGGACATGGTCTATGTGTGTCAGTCCCCACTAGGCTGACTACGTGACACCTAGCCCAAGTAACGTTTTCTCGTCCTACGGATTCTAATTACTCTCACGTATTTAAGAGATTCATACTCTGAACATGTCATGCTCTGGCCAGAGGCTTCGAGTAACAATCCGACGATAGACCTCGGGTATACATCTCCTCGCAAGGAGTGGTGAATCCTTTGTAGGTTGTTCAAACATCTTCGGGCACTTCGGCTTATACCCAATCATCCTGGGTCCACACCTCCTTGGAGATGCTTGCTTAAGATGTCAAAGTATAAGTCTCCATGACCAAGATGACTTGAACACCGCAAGTCAAAGGAACATCGCACTTAAGCTGCAGTAAGAACTTCACTAACATATCTATATGTAGACTATTATATGAAGTTTTACAGCCAGTCACTCCAATGAACTAGTTCCCTTAACTAGCATTCATGTTTATCTCCGGACATCTCAATGTCACTAGCCAGTGAGAATCAGCTGATTAGAGAATAACCTATGCTAGTCTCAACAGAATTGATAGTGTCCGTATTTATCAATTCATTGACTAGGGACAATTTCAATACTTCACAATTGCACATGTAGAGATAATCACTAGTTGTGAATTCATCACAAATTCTCTCATGCTGTGACAAACATGTATACTCAAATAGTGAATATTCATTTATTAAAATAAATGATTACAATCATAAGGTGATTGCCTTAGGACACTTCTCTCATATCACTAACATTATAGACGGCCAACATAAATCGAAAGCCTATTTAGTCACACGCACTACGAGTAATCCGAGGGATTTAAAACGAGTTGAAAATTGGATTTTCCAATCAAGAGAGATTAGGTTTGGTTGAGCCAAACGATAAGTCGAATCTGAATTTTTCAGAGACGCATCGGAAGCGTAAAATGGCTAAGTCTTTTGAAGACTTAATAGATAAATTAAATAAGTTTAATTCATTGGGGCGTGGCTTCGATGGGCCGGCCAAAGAGGGCTTCCATCCTCTTTGCTTGGCCGGCCACAACAAAGGGAGAGAACCAAATTTTTAGATCAATTTATAAAATAAACCAAGTGTGGTTTGTTTTATAATAAACCAAGGTTTGATTTATTTCTTCATGGAAATTAAAATGAACCATGGATTGGTTTATTTTATAAAATCAATCATGGATTGATTTACCATGATAAGGAAATTTATTCCATAAGAGAGAAGAGACTTGATTGATTTTATCATGAATTAAAATATGATTTTAACCATGATATAAAATCAAACTTGGCATGATGGAATAAGTTAATCCATATTTGAGAAGCTTGATGGTTGAGAGACTACTATATAAAGGACCCAAGGCAAGGCTTGAAAAATAATCTAAGAGATGAAGGCATAGGCTCTCTCGCTCTCTTTCTCTCCTTCTCTTCTCCCCTTCTTGCCGTGCGCCAACCAGCCCCAAGAAGGAGCACCAGCCGGCCGCCCCTGCTCTTTCCCTGCCGACCACCACCTGTTGCCGGAGAAGGAAGCTCCGGCCGAAAGAAGGTGCTGCCGGAATTAGAGTTTGCCGCAAGGATCTTTTTGCCGCAAGCCTCTTCTTTTGCTTCGCCGGAATTTTGATTCAGGCCATCCTTTTGTGGTTAGTCATCCGACTTCTCTCTTGGATTTTCTTGTCGCGTTCTCGGAGAATCTAGTAGTTCTCCAGAACATGAAACTCGTGGCTTTGCGAAGTTATTCCGAAGATACTCGGCGTGGACGCGAATAGAGGCGGAGCTTCCAAGGGACGCTTACGGTTGGATCTCGTCCCTTCTTTCGAGTTACGCGAGGTAATACGTAAATTAGTTTACGTTTCTGCAAAATTTTAAATATATGATCATGTCTACACAAGATAAAATTACATGCTTAGATGTGTGGTTAAATAATTTGAGAAATTATTTATGCTAAACCTTCCTCTGCACGTAATTAATTTTAAAATTACGAACCCGCATCCATGTCAACATGCACCCGGTCCCAACAGTGGTATCAGAGCAAGGTTTGTGTTCGACATAATCATATAATTATTTTTGCGGAAAGCTTTGTCATGATCTCAATTTTGGAAAATTTTCCAATTATGGAAACTTTCTAATTATGGTAAATTTTCGATTTAGGAATTTCAAAGTTTGGAAATCCTCAAGAAATTTCGTAAACTTTTGAAATATCTCTGTTTCTGAAATTTGATGATAATTGTGAAAACTTACCATTTTTTGAAACTTTTCAATTTTGGAAATTTCTCATTTTGGAAATTTTCAAATTTTGGAAATACGTAAGTTTTCTTTGTACCAGAAACTTACAATTATTTTCGGAAACTTTCCATTTATGGAAAGCTCGCAATTTTGGGCACTTTCTTTCAAGAAAGTCTAGACAAATTATGGGAATATTAATTGACATTTAAATTCATAATTGGAAATTAAATTATTTACAAAAATTTTTATTTTGAATTGAGCCTCAGGGAGCCGTCCAATTTAAAGTTAGTTCTTATAATTAAATTTCCTAAATTGGATTTAAGCTGTCAAATGTTTAATTTGGATTGAGCCTTGGGGAGCCGTCCAAATTAAGTTATTGATATTAATTTTTCATAAATAAAATATGTGATCAAATCTTGAAAATTTTTGAGGTGATTCTCAAACAATAATTTCCTTATTTGATTTCTGAGGTGATGCTCTTATATATTATTGTCTCCTAAATTAATTAGAAAAATTATTTCCTATAGAGTATATTTCCTTAAATAAGATTTTCATGAAAATAATATGTGGTTGAATTAAGGGAATTTGTCTCTCAATTTAATAAGATTTGATTTAGAGAAATCAAAGTCTTAAACATATTAATTCCGAAATTGATTATGATAATTTAGAAAATTGTTTTCCAAAAATAATTCCTTGAATAAAGTATGAAATTAAAATTAGGAAATCCGATTCCTAATTCAATTAATGAGACTTAATAAATTAAGTCACATACATACTTTATTAAGGAAATCGTTAGAACATGACATAATTACATGTCATGAATGTGCATAAAAGAAAAAGGATGAGACTCAAAACCCCTTACAAAATATTAAGGTCAACACCTTCCATTAATATGGTTAGAACCGGAGTTTTGTTTCTCATTTGGGTTGATGAACACATCCATGCCCGGCTTGAACCTCAACATGTTCAAACCATGGAATTAGTTTATGATTAATATAGTTGGAGTCAGAGGTCAATCCTTAGTTTTAGTTGTTGGACACATCCAAGCCTGACTAAACGGTTGAATGAGCTCCAACCATGTTAAAACTATTTCTTGATTAATGGGTCAGCCTTAAGCTTGGAGCATCGATTTGTTGTGCCACAACCAAGGTCGATGTAAAGAGAGGTGCAGTTGGGTGCTATGTATATTGTTGCATACTTGTTAATGAGTTAACAACCCAATGATTTATGCAAACATTCAATTAGTTGATAGCATAATGTGATAGTTACATATGTATAATATGTAATCGGTATAATTACCTACCTTCATAGCTAAGAATAACTTGATGGACTCTAGCCATGGTTGTTCTTATCTATGGTTGGATATCAACCTATTTGGAGATGTTCCTACGATCTCCCGAATTGATAAAAAGAGTTATTCAATTCGAAAAATAAATAGGATTTAATTAATGTATATTGATGCATTCTTTATCATTCTTATCACATAAGCTCAATTTGTATTTCTAGGATAATCACCTGATCATGTTTTCTCTGAATTTGTGTTCTATTTTGGACATCAATAAGCTGACTGGGCCAAACTTCATGGACTGGCTTCGAAACCTGAGGATAGTCCTCAAGGCAGAAAAGCTTGCTTATGTCCTTGAAGAACAACTTCTCAACCATCCTCCTGAAGATGCAACTCCAGACCAGTTAATGGCCTATCAGAAACATGTGGCCGATTCTGAACTTGCGAGTTGCATCATGCTGGCCGCTATGGTACCTGAGCTACAAAAGCAGCATGAGCATATGGATGCTTATACCATCGCCTTCCATCTTCATGAGCTGTTTGACGAGCAGGCGAGATCTGAAAGGTTTGAGGTCTCCAAACTCCTCTTCACCTCTAAGATGCAGGAAGGCACTTCTGTCTCACAGTTTGTGTTGAAGATGTTGGGGTACATTGAGCGACTAGGCACACTCGGATTTGCAATGGATCACGAACTAAGTATTGACTTAATTCTGCATTGTTTGCCCAAGAGTTACTCACAATTTGTGATGAACTATCGGATGAACAAACTGGAGACTACCATTCCTGAGTTGCTTAACCTGCTGAAGACTGTAGAGCCTTCTGTAAAGCAGGATCAGAAGACGGTACTGTTAGTTGGTTCCTCAAAGAAAGGCTCTAAGAGGAAGCCCAAAGAACAAAATAAGAAAAGGAAGAAAAAGGCCAAAAGGATTGAAAAGGCACCAAAAGGCACTTGCCATCACTGCGGCAAGGAGGGCCACTAGCGAAGAAACTGTAAGGTTTATCTTGAGTCCTTGAAGAAGAAGGCATCCGATGCCCCATCCTCTTCAGGTATCTTCGTTATTGAATGTCACTCTATTTCCTCGTACACCTGGGTACTTGATACTGGGTGTAGCTCACATATATGTAATAACATACAGGGGCTAAGGAATAGAAGAAGACTCGTCAAGGGAGAAGCGAATTTGCGAGTTGGAAATGGAGCAAAGATTGCTGTTGTTGCCATCGGAACATATTTGCTAAAGCTCCCTACTGGACTTGTCTTAGAATTGGATAATTGTTATTTTGTTCCTTCATTAATAAAGAACATTGTATCTATTTCATGCTTGAATGAAAAGGGTTATCATTTAATTTTTAGTAACAATTGTTGTTACATAACTTTAAATGGTGTTCTTTATGGGACCGGAACTTTATGCAATGATATCTACACGTTAGATTTATCCGGTGACGTTTTCAATATCGAAGTTAGCAACAAACGTGCTCGAATAGATAATCAAATAGACTCCTATACGTAGCATTGTCGTCTTGTCCATGTAAGTAAGAAACGCGTGACCAAATTACACCGATGTGGAATTCTGGAATCATTTGAACCCGGTTCATTTGATACATGCGAATCATGCTTAAAAGGCAAGATGACCAAATTATCCTTTTCCGGAAAAGGTAAACCAGTGGGAGAATTGCTTGGTCTAATACATACTGATGTATAAGGACCAATGTCAACTCTTGCACAATGAGGTTATAGCTACTTCATTACCTTTATCGATGATCACTCACGATTCAGGTATGTGTTCTTAATGAAACACAAATCTGAAGCTTTTGAGAAATTCAAAAAGTTCAGAAGTGATGTAGAGAAACAGCTTGGCAAAAGTATTAAGATACTTCGATCCGATCGGGGTGGTGAATACTTAAGTCAAGAGTTTCAAGATTATCTTAGGGACAATGGGATATTGTCTCAATGGACTCCGCCATATACATCACGGCATAACGGTGTATCTTAGAGGCGTAACCGAACCTTGATGGACATGGTTAGATCTATGATGAATCATGTAACTCTTCCAAAATCCTTTTGGGGCTATGCGCATAAGACAGCTGTTTACTTACTAAACAGAGTCCCGACCAAGGTAGTCTCTACTACTCCATATGAGACATGGAATAGTAAGAAACCTCATTTATCTCATCTAAAGATATGGGGTTGTCCTGCTTATGTAAAGCGGGCTGTATCAGACAAATTGGATGCTAAGTCTGATAAATGTCTATTTATTGGATACCCTAAGGAAACGAAAGGTTACCAATTCTATCATCCCTTGGAACAAAAGGTGTTTGTTTCAAGGCATGCTGTATTTCTAGAAAAAGAATTTCTTTTACAAGAAAACAGTGAGAGTAGCATTGAACTTGAAGAAGTTCAAGAAACTCCAATAGACATTACAGAGACACCTAGTCTAGACCCACAACCAATAACTCATAATGATGAGCTATCAGTTGAACATAAAACAACACCACTTCTTCGTAGGTCTGATAGGATGTAACGCCCGCCCGTTTCTACAACCTTACGACAGCGCTACGTG
>JAGFNQ010006249.1:89933-133291 GCA_024364735.1 Boesenbergia rotunda | reverse complement strand
TTCTGAAATCTGATCGCTCCCCAGACTAATCAAAATATTTCTGTATCCAGTAATCAACGAACCTGATCGGTCACAGAGACCAATCAGGACTATATATCAGATACAGATGCATTCCTTACTTGTCCTATGAAACATATACATACTTGACCATTATATTATTTGGTATATGTTTTCATATGCAATTCAAAAATCTACACTTATTGCTGTATGATGCATATACATTGTTTCCATGATACATTTATGGTATATGCCTCTCATATTCAATTCAAAAATTTACACTTTGATTATTTTGGGTTTGGGAAGAGACCCGTGTGTGAGGGGGAGGTATGTTTAAACTTAATAACCATACCCTTTTCGATGTTTGACAAAGGGAGAGAAAATGGTTGATTAAGTTTAGGGTTATTGTAAGGGGAGGATTTTGATTCCCTTACGATAATTGAACTGCCTTCAACTGATTATTAATGCCTAAACTTAAATCGGGTTGTCAAACAACAAAAAGGGGGAGATTGTTGATGCAGTCTGACCCTGATTGTTGTTTTGGTGTTGACAACGATTTAAGTTTTAATTTAAGTTTGGTTGAACGAATTGAGATTAAGTCCTAGTCGGGGACTGGGCACGAAGTCCTAACTTGGAGGGTTAGGGATGGGAAAAAGTCCTAGCCTGGAGGGCTAGGTTGGAGGAAATCCCGGTGAGTGAAGCTTGGTCCTGGTGAGTGAAGCTAGGTGATGATCCCGGTGAGTGAAGCCGGGTCCTGGTGAGTGAAGCCAGGTGATGGAAATCTCGGTGAGTGAAGTCGGGTCCTGGTGAGTGAAACCAGGTGATGGAAATCTCGATGAGTGAAGCCGGGTCCTGGTGAGTGAAGCCAGGTGATGGAAATCCCGGTGAGTGAAGCCGGGTCCTGCTGAGTGAAGCCAGGTGATTGAAATCCTAGTGAGTGAAGCTAGGTTGAAATCCTGGTGAGTGAAGCCGGGTCCCGGTAAGTGAAGCTGGGTGACCGAAACCCTGGTGAGTGAAGCCAGGTCCTAGCTTGGAGGGCTAGGTTGAAGTCCCAGTGAGTGAAGTGGGCATGGCACGAGTCAGAGAAGTGTTGGAGGCTTATTCTCATGACTTAGAGTGCATTTGGGCTTCCCTGGATCGGTCTGGTGACCGATCAGGGAAGTTGGCACGCTGCTCCTTCGTGGACCGGTCTGGTGACCGATCCAGTGATGACTGATCGATCTGGTGACCGATCAGGGAGGGCACAGTGAGGTTGGGAACCTACTGTGTGGCTCTTGATCGGTCTGGTGACCGATCAGGGAGCAGGTCGTTGCCTTGTTGCTTGGCTCCGGATCGGTCCGGTGACCGATCAGGGAGCAGGCAGCTTCCTTACTGTCTTGCTTCTGATCGGTTTGGTGACTGATCAGGGATCAAACTGTGAGTTGAGTTCCCCCACTGATCAGCTCCTGAACGGTCTGGTGACCAATCCACGACTTAGGATTTGATTTCCGCAGTTACTGTGCACTCAGACTTGGACCGATCAAGCATGAGCCTGATCGGACAGGGAGCTACCTGATCGGTCTGGTGACCGATCAGGCTTCACTCTGATCGGTCTGGTGACAGATCAGGCTTATGTCGCCGTGAGAGCTGGGAGTCCCAGCAAAGCGGTGGATCGGTCTGGTGACCGACCCACGAGCCCTGGATCGGTCCGGTGACCGATCACTTTAATTCAAATTGCACTGTCAGACGCTCTGATCGCGTCTGACGGCATCCGATTCTCAGCGTTTGATCTCTGATATGTGATTTACTGAGTGATATGCTGTGCTAATACTCTGATTAAGCAGCAGGTGACTGGGAAGGATTCAAACACTCAAGGAGAGTCAATGGAGGTCTTTCCTTGGAGCAGGTTTGTCTGTTTTCCATCTCAGGTTGCAACGGGCGCTGGCATTGGCTGGAGCTGCTGACTGGGGCTGGTCTGAGGGAAGCTCAGGGAGTCCAAAAGATCTCAGTGGTGGTTGGTGGTTGCAGGGGAGCAGCTGGAGGCTCCAGTGAGATGGTGTCAACTGACGCTCAAGAGGGAAACAAAAGGAGTGGTGTGGAGCAGAGCAAGAAGAACTTCTTGGTTGCCTTGGTTTTGTGCTGCGATTTCTTGCTGCGTGCTTATGCTCTTGGCTGATCATCCACTCTTGAGAAAGCTATTGTGATCTTTGAAGCAACTAGCCCTTGCTTGAGCACTTGGAAGAAGGAACAAGAGGCTTTGAGTCGAACAGCGAGAAGACACGAAGAAAGGGTTCTTGCGTGAAATCGTCACTGGGTGGAGCTTGGGAAAAGCTTGCTGTGTTCTTGTCTGTGCTAAGTGCTAAGTAAGATCTTTCTTGTGCTTCATTGTGCTTAAACTATATCTTTGATTGAAATGCAGTGGAGAGTTTACTCCACCGAGAAGGAGGTTGCTTTCTATCTGGATCCTCCGGGGCTTGATCTGTCGACGATCAAGGGATCACCCATCTTAAGGGCACGCCAAGGAGTAGGGGCAAGTTATCCCCGAACCTTATAAATCCTCTTGTTAGCGTCTTGCATTTGTGCTTAGCTTAGGGTTCTAGTTTTCTGCATACTCTGTTTCTATTCTTTCTGCTGTGCTACTAAACGGTTTAAGTGCAGAATTTTGATAAGTGCTAAAGTTCAAGTGATTGGCTATATTCATCCCCCCTCTCTAGCCATTCAAGTTCCAACAAGTGGTATCAGAGTTTGGGGCTCTATACAAGCGGATTAACAACCGAGAGCTATCATCCATGGCTTTGAGAGAAGGTTTTTACACCACCCGATCTCCCTTCTTCGATGGCGCAGATTTCCAATATTGGAGATCGAAGATGGAGTATTACTTGAACATGGACATCAACACTTGGTTCGCGGTGAAGGAGGGCTTCACCCCTCCAAAGGATGATGAAGGCAAAGAACTTGAGTCGTGGCGGTGGACGGCTGAACAAACTCGAAAGAGTGAGGCCGACGCAAAGGCGGTTGCCACTCTATAATGTGGCATGAACAAAGACCAACTCATCAAGGTTGGTCCTTTCACAAGTGCAAAAAACTTGTGGAACAAGCTCATCAAACTTCACGAGGGCACCCGGGATTCAAGAATCGGCAAGAGGGACTTGTTCCTCAACCAACTACAAAATCTCTCCATGAAGGAGAATGAAACCGTAAGTGAGTTACATATCCGATTCAAGGAAGTCCTCAATGGGCTTCATTCTATTGATGAAAAGGTCGAGAACCGCGACCTTGTGAGGTATGTGCTAAAAGCATTTCCAAGGAATGCTTTGTGGTCATCCATGGTGGGTGCCTACAAAGTTTCCAAGGATTTATCAATTGTTAAACTAGATGATCTATTTTGTGAAATGGAATTGCATGAAATGGCTAACAAAGGCCCCAAAGAGAAGGGGATTGCCTTAGTTGCAGGGGAATGATCGAATAAGAAGAAGAAGGAGAAGGAGGTCTTCTCATCCTCATCCTCATCCGAGTCCGAGTTCGAGGAGGAGGGTAGCTGGTCTTCTTCCTCCGAGATGACCAACTTTGTTAGAAGGATGATAAGGAAGAGCCGGCGCTTCAAGGGTAAAGGTAACCCAAGTAAAGTTAAAATTGATAAGTCTAATGTTACTTGTTATGAGTGTAGCAGAAAGGACATTACAAGGATGAATGCCCAAAGTTAATGAAGAAGAAGGATAAATCAAAGAAGAAAAAGAAGGCCTTGAGGGCTATATGGGATGAATCGTCCTCTAGTTCATCCAAAGAAGAGATGGAGGAGAAGTACACTCATCACCGTGCCCTCATGGCCATAGAGGATTCAAATGAAGAGGAGAGTGGAGACGAATCAAGCTCTTCAACCGCGCCTTCATCATCTTCGGATGATGAAGAGGTAATCTCTCCCGAGCTAGATAAGTGTTATAGAACCATTGCATGTCTAGCTAGGTTGCTTAAAAAATCCAAGAACAAAGTTAAATTGTTGAAATTGGAAGTAGAAGAATTGAAATCCTCTAGGGTGGAGGATATTAATGATTTTCATGAGAAATCCTCTAAGGATGAGGATCTTGATAATTTGCATGTTAAAAATCTTGAGGATGAAAATAAGAGCTTGAAGGGTGAAATTGAAAACCTCAAGAATATTCTTGAGAAATTTACAATAAGTTCCAAAATCCTAGATATGATCTTAAACTCACAAAAGGCGGCTTACAACAAGGTTGGTTTGTGTTACCAACCTAAAGAACCTAGTGTCATATCCTTAATGTCAAGAACCCAATTTAGAGCTCAAAATAATTCTAGGGTTCAAAAGGTTAGAAAGAAAGTGACTAAGGCATGGGTGCCTATGTCCTTCATTATTGATGCCTTAGGTCCCAAAATTTGGGTACCTAAAACCTCTATCTTTAGAGTTGTATAGCTTGGATTGAGGGGGAGCATCTATCAACATGGGTTGTTGATAATGGGTGCTCCAAATTCATGGTTAGGGAAAATTGTTATACACATGATTAGCTATGGAAAATTCAAATTAGATAATTTGATCCTCATTGTTTTTGTTCTTATTACAATGTAATCCCTTAGCTAGTAATTTTTATGGAATTCATGTGTCAAAGAACTTAATCATGCTTAAGTATGATCTACTTTATTATTAAAATTCTTCCATAATCAAGTTTGTTTCCAAAACAAAGAAGGAACTGTCTAGTTCATCTTTACAAAATCGAATTATGCATTCATCATGTGTGCTATCCATGTCTATGAATTTTCTATTCAAATGATTGCACGCATACCTGCTTTGGAAGCCTAATTCAAACTTGATTTCAAATCGGTTGGAACCTTGACTGTAATACACACTTGGAAGTATGACTTTTCAATCCAATCCATGAGGTTTAGCTTCAATATGCCATGATTTGGATTGAACTCTATAGTTCACTGTAAATCTAGAAGTTAGCCAAAATATTTGCAATAACACATGATATATCTTAGACTTAAGTGTTCTTATGTTTGAGATGAACCTAGTTGAGTATGTCATGACTTTAATGTATGTGTTATTAATATTAATCTATGACATGAAAATTTCATTCAAGAACAAGATGAACACATTACGTCTCAACTTCCTCATTGTTTTGTTTGAACTGATCACTCATAAGGCTTTGATAAACAAGAACATGAGCTTAAGGTATAGGGTTAATGTTTTCTTTGTATCAAACTCAAATTTCATGACTTGTTTGTTGTTCCCACTGATCATGCTTTGATACAAACCTGTTTTTGATACTCAAGTTCATGCTTAGCACATAATGATCATGCTTAGCATATATGCTCAATTAATCTAACCAAGAATCCAATCCAACACTCCAGAACTAAACACATAGAAGTTAAACACCACTTCGTATGGGATCACGTAGCCAGGGGTGAAATAGTCCTTAAGCATATAGACTCAAAATCCAACCTAGCTGATATATTCACCAAACCCTTACCTGAGTCTGAGTTCAGTTCACTGAGAAGGCAATTAGGGTTATGCTTGGTAGAATAGGTTTGCTCTATTTCTATTTTGATAAAACTGTTTTATTACTTATCAGTTTCTACTTAATTTGAAATTTTAAAATCAATTTTTTGACTTAGTTTTTTTTTAAAAATTTATCCCCTTTAAAAACTAGGGCTTTTTCACAAATGGACTTAGCTTAGGCCCTAACCCTAGAACTGCATGCACCTATAGATCTAGAAGCCAGCATCTCACAAGCACCTTAGGGTACTTTTGATTGATAACCTAGATTGGGTTGAGATGCTTAGGTCTTTGCCTTAATTCAAGATGCTTTAAGTCAGTGCATCTGCAGTAATTGGGGCACTAAATACAAATTAATCAGTAATCAGGTTAAGTGTCAAGATTAGAAAATCTAACTTGAACAGAACACTTAACTTGACTAACCCTAGCAAAAACTACTATTTATAACAGTTAGTAAGTAGATAATTGGGTTAGATAGGACCCGAAAGAGATAATAAAAATTGATTTGGTCCAGTTTATACCTTGAATTGGTTCAGTACAGCACCTTACTTCTTTTGAAATATATTGTTTTGCTTACGTCTTTCGCTATATTCTTTTGCTATAATGTTTTTTTTTATATATGGCAAAGGGGGAGAGATTGGAAAGGAGAGAAGATAATTTTTTTTCAAAATTCTGAAATATCCTTTCTTCAAAAAGTACTTGACCTAGCTATTTTCAAAACCGTTTCTAAGTACTTGACCTAGCTATTTTCAAAACTGTTTCTAAGTACTTGACCTAGCTATTTTCAGAACTGTTTCTAAATTGTTTTCAAAATTCTTTCTAAATTACTTGACTTAAGTCAATTCTCAAAGTACATAAGCTATTTCAAAATTTCTCTAAGTACTTATTTTTTCTCTAATATAAAAGTTCTAAATATTAATTTCAAAATTTTCTGGAGTGCTAAAGAGTTTTGAAATCTTTTTAACTCAAAAATTTCTTTTTGCAATAAAAACTTCAGAAGAAGTCTAGAAAAGTTTCCAAAGTGAAAACTAAGTTATTTACTTGAAAATTTTTCTAAGTATAAATTCTCTATATAAATTTTCCAAATGACCGACCAAATTTTCTGTTTTCTAAACCTTTTTTTTGAAAATGTTCTAAGTGTTGAAAAATCAATTCCATTTTTTAGAAACGTTTTTAACCCCGCGAACCTTTGAAAACCTAGGGGGAGATTCCTTCCAGGGGGAGGAAACTAAACTGGTCTTTCACCTATTTTTTGATTAACTTAACTTTTTGAACTAGGTTGCCATATATCAAAAAGGGGAAGATTGTTGGTGCAGGCAGCACCTAAGTCAAACCTGGGTTTTGATAATGTCAAAGGGTTCAAAAGTTAAGATGTTATCTTGATCTAATATGTTACTTGAGTGTGCAGAATGAAGTCCTAGCGAAGGACTGCTAGGCACCTAGCGAAGGACTGCTAGGCATCGAAACCCTAAGACCTGGCGAAGGGCTGCTAGGAGTCTAAGACCTGGCGAGGGACTGCTAGGCACCTGGCGAAGGACTGCTTGGTACTGAAGCCCTAGCAAAGGACTGCTAGGCACCGTGCGAAGGACTGCTTGGTACCAAAGCCCTAGCGAAGGACTGCTAGGCACCAGGCGAAGGACTACTTGGTACCAAAGACCTTGCGAAGGGCTGCTAGGCACCTGGCGAAGGATTGCTGGGCAAAAGTCCAACCGGAGGAGCCGGTTGGCAAAAGGTAAATTCTCCTGAGAGGAGTAGGTGAGGATGCGTTCCCCGTCGAGGGAACAGTAGGCGTCGGTTCGACCTAGGGTTCCATTTAGGAGACCCAAAGTCAGAACCAAGACAGCTAAGGCTGTATAAACCTAATATTTTATTGCCTTGTTTGTTGTGGAACAACCTTGGATGCAGGGACAAAAGGAACGTGTTTCTACAGCTCAGAACGCTCCAAAGGAGAGGGGCAGCAGCTGGGCTAGGCGCCTGGGAGGTCCCGGGCGCCCAAGGTCAAAGCCAAACAAACAGTTGAGCAATGATTACTTCGGAAGCTCACTGGGCCAGGCGCCCTCAAGCTCCTGGGCGTCCTGAGTGTCCCGGGCACCCTGGGTCCAAGCCAACCAAGCCAACGAAGCGAGTTCAGCCGAGAAGCCAGCGTACCAGTTCAACCGGGGCACCCCCAGTGTCCCGGGCGCCCCCGTTAGCTCCGAGCCTGATTTTGGAGGGATAAGCTCTGACCGAGCTTCGGATGAGGGTTCTCGGATCAGAAGGCACGTGTCAGGCGCCCCCAACGTCCCGGGCACCCCCAGGAGGGCTATAAAAGGGGCTCGACCCCCAAGGCTTCAACATCAATTTTTCGAACGCCTTTACGCTCTTCGCTCAAGCGCTCTGCTCCGGAAACCTCCGAACTCAAGATTCTAGCGTTGACGACGACCCTCTGCTCCGAAGTACGATCCACACCGGGAGTCGGTAACGAAGAGTTTAATTTTCTTTATTTGCACTACTATTGTAACAATCTTTGTAAAACCTTTTGCGCGAATATAGAATTACCCACAGTAAACGGTCAAGGACCATGGGCCTTGGAGTAGGAGCCGACCGCGACTCCAAACCAAGTAAAATCACTTGTGTGCCGTGTGTTTTATTTCAATTCTGCTGCGTATTCTCTTTTATTAATCCGAAAGTTTTTTAAGATATTCACCCCCCCTCTATCGTGTTTCTCGATCCAACAATATCATCTACGTATATTTGAGCTATAAATATGTATTTATCTAATATTTTAACAAATAATGTTGAGTCAATTTGTCCTTGGTTAAATTCCTTAGAAATTAAATAAGTTGACAATCTTTCATACCATGCCCTAGGTGCTTGTTTTAACCCATAAATGGCTTTCCTAAGTTTGAACACGTATTCAAGTTTGTCTAAGTCCTCATATCCTGGGGGCTACCCTACATATACTTCTTCTTTTATAAACCCATTAAGAAAGACAAACTTGACATCCATTTAGTTCAGTTTAAACCCTCTATGGGCTGCAAAAGCTAGTAACATCCTAATTGATTCAAGTCTGGCTACGGGGGCATAGGTTTCATCATAATCTAACCCTTTGACTTGAATAAACCCTTTAGCTACTAAGCAGGCTTTGTTTATCAAAATCTCCCCTTGGTCATTTAGCTTGTTTCTAAATACCCACTTAGTGACTATAACTGACTTACCCTCAGGTTTAGGTACTAAGTCCCAGACTTGGGTTCTTTCAAATTGGGCTAATTCTTCTTGCATTGCTATGATCCAATCTGAGTCAGGTAGGGCTTCTTCTATAGTCTTAGGTTCAATTTTTGAAATTAGAGCAATTTGACTAAGATTTCTATAAGAAGACATTGTTCTGACTCCTAAGGTTGGATCAACCATGATTTGATCAGCTGGATGATTGAGTCTGGGTTTCTTCATTCTTCTAGAACTAGGTTCAGCCTCAAGTCTGGCTGGAAGGTTTGGTTCAATGTTTGGTTCAACTACTTGAGTAGGTTCCGCTAGAGGTTCAGTTGATACCTCAGTAGTTGGTTCAATTGATAGTTCATTTAATGGTTCACTATCTTCTTGATCAAGATTTGATTTGTTCAGATTTTGATTGTCAATAGATTTTGTTTCAGTTTCTTCGTCAAAGATTAAGTTGGAGGTTTCTTCAATTTTGTAGGTTTGTCTGTTGTAAACCCTATAGGCTCTACTAGTTGTTGGATCTTAAGAATGTCCCTAGGTTTGATTTTGATTAAAACTTACCTAGGTAGTCCTTAGTATTCAAAATATGGACTTTGCACCCAAAAACTCATAAATAATGTAAATTAGGTAATATATGATAATAAAGTCCATAGGGTGTCTTGCTGTGTCTTCTATTAATTAAGACCCTATTTTGAATATAACAGGCTGTATTTACCGCTTTTGCCCAAAATTGATTAGTTAGGTTATATTCGTTGAGCATGGTTCTAGCGACTTCCTGGAGGGTTATGTTCTTTCTTTCAACTATTCCATTTTGTCGGGGAGTTCTAGGACATGAAAACTCATGGACGTACCCATTAATTTTACACAACTCCTCAAATTTTTGATTTTAAAACTCTCCCCCATGATCACTCCTAAGTATTTTAATTTTTGTGTCATTTTGATTTTCTATTATTTTGCACAAATCATTAAATGAATTAAAAGTTTCGTCTTTAGGTTTTAAGAACCTAACCCAAGTAAATCTAGAGTAATCGTCGATGATTACTAAGCAGTACTGATTCTCGCTTAGTGACTTGGCTCCATGTGAATCAAAGAGGTCAAGGTGTAGGAGCTCAAGTGTGGCTTGGGTTAAGTCAGACTGGGTTGGTTTATGAGTTGACTTGGTTTGTTTGCCTTGTTGACATGAATTATAAATTGTATTGTCAAAGTTCATAATTTTAGGTACACCTTTAATTAATCCAAGTTGAGTTATTTTTGAAATTAATTTGGTATGGGTGTGGCCTAGTCTTCTATGCCAAAGATTGGTTTCTTCTGGTTGAGTCAGAAAATATTTGGGTACTATGGGTAGATTAATCGTGAAAACGTTGTTTTTCCTACTACCCTAAAGGGTACCTTTGGTTGAGGGTTATCCTTGTTAACCTTGGTTATCCATCCAAGGTTATCAACAAAAACCTTGTTTGGTTAAGATAATTAGCGATTCCCAAGTAATGATCGATGCCCGACACGTCAGGAAAAGGGGCATGCAACCAGGAATCGTAATATTTAGGAAAGTATGGATTTTCTTGATTCCCAGCTTATGAAACATATCTTTCCAAAATTATCCTCCAATATTAACATTTAAGACGAAAATAACCATTATAATATATTAACGTCCGAAGCATTATTCAGGACTGACGAACGACCGCCGGCGACCGATGAACGACTGCCGGCGACAAACGAATGACCGTCGACGGCAGACAAACGGCCGCCGGGGCCGATGACGGCCGACGAACGACCGACGACGGCCGACGAACGACCGACGACGGCCGACGAACGACCGACGACGGCCGACGAACGGCCGCCGACGGCCGACGAATGGCCGCCGACGGCCGACGAACGGCCGCCGACGGCCGACGAACGGCCGCCGACGGCCGACGAACGGCCGACGAACGGCCGCCGACGGCCGACGAACGGCCGCCGACGGCCGACGAACGACCGTCGACGCCGGAGACCACCGCCGCGGCTAGCGGCCGGCAACGATCGTTAGTCGGTCGCCGACGATTATCATCGATCACCAGTCGCCGGCTGCCGGCGATCGTCGCCGATCGCCTGTCGCCGGCCGCCGGCGATCATCGTCAGTCGCCGGTCGCTGACGATCAATGATCGGCGATGATCGCCGGCGACCGACGGCGAACGTCGGCGACCGACGGCGAACGCCGGGCGTCCGACGGCGATCGCCGGGCGACCGGCGGCGATCGTCGGGCGACCGGCGACGATCGTCGGGCGACCGGCGGCAATCGCCGGGCGACCGGCGGCAATCGCCGGGCGACCGGCGGCTATCGCCGGGCGACCGACGAAGATCATCGGGCGATCGCCGGGGACCGGTGGCGATCGCCGACGACCGGCGGGTGACCGGCAGCGATCGCCCTCGCAGACGACCGGCGGGCGATCACCGGCGACCGGCGGCGACCGGCGGTCGATCGCCGGCGGCCGGCGAGCGATCGCCGGCGGCCGGCGAGCGATCGCCGGCGGCCGGCGAGCGATCGCCGGCGGCCGGCGAGCGATCGCCGGCGGCCGGCGGGCCATCGCCGGCGACCGGCGGCGACGACGGCGACCGGCGAGCCGGTTGAGGAGGATCCTGAGCCCTTCGAGGAGGATCCTGAGCCCGTCGAGGAGGATCCCGAGCCCTTCGGGGAGGACCCCGAACTCTTCGAGGAGAATCCAGAGCTACTGGAGATGTTCGAGGAAGACCTTGGAGCGGACGAGGAAATTCTCGAGATTGAAGAAGAGGACCCGATGGGAACAGTTGAGGATCCTGAGGCGGGCCAGAGGGTGATGAGCGAGGAGATAGTAGGTGTCGCTATGTTATTCTTTATGTTGGGCATCACGGCAGCCCATCTTGCTCACTGAGTGGACTAGTTTGTATGTAGACTTATAAGAATGAATAAAATAAATTTCGGTTGGTATAATAAATAAAATCTCATTTATCCAATATTGATCATGCGACACATAAGGACGAATATTACAGGAAACCTAATATGAGTTGATTACCCATGATAATGATCAAGTATCATTCTTGGGACATGTTATCTCCAAGGAAGGAGTAATGGTGGACCCAACTAAAATTGCAGCTGTGAGTAACTGGACTAGACCCAAGAATGCCAGTGAAATCCGAAGTTTCCTCGGGCTAGCAGGCTATTACAGAAAATTCGTAGAGAACTTCTCTCGGATTGCAGCCCCTATGACAGCTCTTACGAAGAAAGACAAGAAATATATATGGACCGAGGAATGTGAAAAGAGCTTTACTGAACTGAAAAGGAGGCTGACAAGCGCTCCAATATTGACTCTTCCCGAGAGCGATATGGGTTTCGATATGTACAGCGATGCATCCAAACTTGGACTCGGAGCTGTGCTTATGGAAAATGGTAAGGTAATTGCCTATGCCTCTAGGCAACTGAAGGAACATGAATGAAACTACCCTACCCATGACTTAGAATTAGCAGCGATGGTCTTTGCACTGAAAATATGGAGACACTATCTATATGGAACTCAGTGTAACATTTATACAGATCACCAGAGTCTGCGGTATTTCTTCACCCAGAAAGATCTGAATATGAGACAGCGCAGATGGCTCGAATTGGTCAAGGATTATGATTGTGAGATCCTGTACCATCCGGGAAAAGCCAACAAGGTAGCCGATGCTCTCAGTAGAAAATCATGTGCTGCCTTGATGTCTTTGTCGGCTTTGTCACAACCCTTAGGGCAAGAAATTATGAATTATGGGATTGAGATCATAACAGGACAGTTGTCCACCCTGATGATTGCGCCGACCTTGTTCGGTGATATTCTGGAAAAGCAGAATCATGATCCGAGTCTTCAGAGAATCAAGCAAGAGGTTCTCGAAGGCAAGGACGATGGATTTCAGATTTCAGACAGTGGAGTCTTATATTTCCGGAATCGATTATGCATTCCCGACGACTCCGACTTACGGACAAGAATCCTAGAGGAGGCTCACGGAACACGTTATGCGATGCATCCTGGGTCTACCAAGATGTATCAGGATCTGAAGAGAAAATTTTGGTGGCCTGGTATGAAGCGGGATGTAGCCCACTATGTCAGTATGTGTTTGACCTGCCAGAGGGTCAAAGCAGAACACCAGAGGCCTGGAGGAGTTTTGCAACCCCTGACTATTCCCGAGTGGAAATGGGAAGACATCTCCATGGATTTCATCTCTGGGCTACCTAGAACGACGAATGGATATGATGGCATATGGGTTATAGTGGACAGACTCACCAAGTCCGCCCATTTTCTGGCCATCAGAATGACCTACTCGGTGGAGCAGTTGGCTCAACTGTACGTCAAGGAAATTATCCGACTACACGGGGTTCCCAAGACCATCATCTCGGATCGAGATGGTCGATTTACTACGGATTTTTGGGGACACGTGCAGAAGGCTCTTGGCACGAAGCTGAAATTTAGTACTGCCTTTCACCCCCAGACTGACGGGCAGACTGAAAGAGTAAACCAGATATTAGAGGACATGTTGCGAGCTTGTGCCTTGGATTTCAAGGGAAGCTGGTGTCGATACCTGAGCCTGGCAGAGTTTGCTTATAACAACAGTTATCAGGCTACTATCGGGATGGCACCGTACGAAGCACTATACGGAAGGAAATGCAGATCTCCTATATGCTGGCTTGAGAGTGGTGAAAAGAAGGAGATGGGACTCCCGACGGATATTATAGACGAAACCACTCAGGCTATAAAGAATATTCGCCAGAGAATAGAGACTGCACAGAGTCGGCAGAAAAGCTACGCTGACAAGCGACGCAGACCATTAGAGTTTGAGGTTGGGGATTCAGTATTCCTGAAAGTGGCCCCTATGAAATGGGTGATGAGATTCGGAAAGAAAGGGAAGCTGAGTCCGAGATATGTGGGACCGTATCAGATTCTGAGACGGGTAGGCAAAGTGGCCTATGAACTGGAGTTACCGCCAGAAATGTCGGCTATTCACAATGTCTTCCATGTATCAATGCTCAGGAAATGTACCTCTGATGGAAATCAAAGGATAGAACCTCCACCAGTACAAGATCAAGAGAACTTATGTTCCGAACGCCGACCTATACAGATCTTAGATCGGGAAGTTAAAAAGCTAAGGAACAAGGAAGTACCCTTAGTAAAGGTTCTGTGACAGAATGAACAATTCGAAGAAGCCACATGGGAACGAGAGGAGGCAATACGATTAAAGTATCCGGAATTATTTTAAAGTTCGGGACGAACTTTTTATAAGGTATGGAGGATTGTAACGCCCCAAAATTTTCCCATATAGAATGTTATGAAATATCATGAACTTCATGAAATAGTATTATGGATATCAGGAAATATTATGAATGCATGAATATGAAACATTATGAAATTCATGAAATAGTATCATGGATATTAGAAAATATTATGAATTCATGAACATGAAATATTATGAAATTCATGAAATATTATCATGAATATTAGAAAATATTGTGAATTCATGAATATGAAATATTATGAAATTCATGAAATATTATCATGGAATATTAGGAAATATTATGAATTCATGAAATATTATTATTCTTATGAAAAATTATGGATTCATGAAATATTATTAATATTATGAAATTTCATGATGGGCTTGGCTTAATGGGCTTTGATATGGATTAGTGCAAAATGTGATAAAAAGGAGGAAGCAAGGATTGAACCTTGAACCTCCTAGTTGCACTCACCATGTCATAACCAATGAACCAAGCAATGTTTCTTGTAGAGGGAATAAGAAACATGCTTGTTAAAAGCTAGGGAAGTGAAGAGACATGTCTCTTCATGAGAAAAGTATAAATAAGGGAAGTTGGAATAACTTCCTCTTCTTCTTCTTCTTCCTCCCTCTCATCACCGAAATCCCCTTCTCTTCTTCTCTTTTCATTTTCGAAAAAAAAGTGAACCCTAGGGTTTTAACCCTAGGGAATTGGAAGGAGAAAGGAATCCATTGAAGGTTCTTGCCCTCTACTAGGGCCAAGGTTGCTAGAGAAGACTAACAAGGGAAACTCTCATCTTCTTCTTCTTTAAGGGTACCCTAAGATTTTAAGAGGAGAAGAAATTCAAGCGAAAGGATGTAAGTATCCCCTCGCCTGCAGTGTAATGGTTATCGTATGTGTTGTTTCCTTGATTGTTTCAAAAGAATGGGGACTTTTTCCCCTTGGCATGTTTCGGCCACCCCCTTAGGGGAAGGCTTTGGTTCCTTTTTATTACACTAGTAGACCCTTGGAACTTAGGGTATATGTATATGGGGTTTAATCAAAATGTTGTGAACAAAAAAAAAACCTAGGGTTATATTCTTGTGTGACTTTCGGCCAACCTCAAAGAGGAGGCCTTGATTTCTTCTTGTTACATGTGTAGACCCCTTGGAACTTAGGGTAGATGTGTGTGTTGTATCCTTCAAATGTAATGAATAAAAATCTAGGGTTGTCCTTGTATAGGGTTCGGCCACTTCCAAAGGGAAGTGTTTGGCTACTTTTGATACATGAAAAGAACCCTTAGGACTTAGGGTATCCACATATGTGGTGACCCTTCATTTTGTGATGACAACAACTAAGGTTTAGGGTTTGTAAGGGTTTCGGCCAAGGCAATGAATTAGGGTTAAGGAGAGTTGAATTATCCTAGAAAATATTCATGCTTAGTGTATGGTATGATATTGTATACAAGGTGTTTGTATCATTATTTGTGTGAACGATCAATGCAAAAGTCCTAATCATTCCCTACTCTTGATGTTTTGGCCAACCCACTAGGACTAGGGTTTGTGAAGGTCAAACTACCCTATGATATATGTTTATGGTTGGGGATGATTATATGTATATGCATGTGGTGTTAAATGGAATGGTTGATATTGAAACCTTAATTGTTAGCATGCTATGATATGTTTATACATAAGGTGTTTAAATGAGATGTTTGATTGAAATCTTAATTGTTAGCATGCTACCACTTCCTATGATATGAGTATGACCTATGTGACCAAATCTTGTCAGATCTAAAGTATGTTAAGTGGTTGAATTATGATGTATGTATGAGCATGTCTTATAGCCCATGGGGCACACTTATGAAATTGCATGTGATATGTTAAAATGCTTGAACGGATACTCTACTAAGTATGGGATCAAGAGCACCCCTTATGTTGTGTGGTGTGTCCCTCCGGGATCATGAGCACCCTTGAAGAGTGGTGTGTCCTGTAAGAAGTGATTTGGAGTACTCCTTAGCATATATGTAAAAGCATGATAAGTATTTTACTTTTGAAGTTGTGTACCCGACTCGTAAGGGGGTCGTTAAACAAATCCGGGGTGCATGTTAACGTAAGGTCATGGCTCCGGTAGGACGGAAGGGTCCTGCTCTAATTAATTGGTGGCTCGCTACCCCAATTCATTAGGGAACGCGCAATAGTTCCGCGCGATAGTTGGTACACAACAGGGTCCAATATGATATGGATGTATTTTTAAGTAATACCATTATGGAACTGCTTTGAAAAACATTTATTGCATGTGATAGGTATGCTTAAAATTCTATATGCTGCATGCTTAGAAACTTGATGTTTAGTATGCTATGATGAACTCATGCTTATGTCTTGTTATGTACACACGCTGTATGCTTTCGTATGGATTTTGCGAGTAGGACCGGATCCTTACTAAGCTTTTATGCTTACTAGTTATGTGTTGTCTTATGCTGCAGATAAAGGTAAGGAACACATGAACTAAAGGAAGAGGAAGGAAGGCTGAAGATGTGTGGGGTGGTGGCTCGGGAAAGAAAGACTTCTATATCTACATATTTATGTTTATGTTTATGTTTATGTTCCCTTGACAATAAGTGTTAGTGATTAGGATTGACATGGCATGATAGTGTTTACCTTGGAGGTCTCTTATACTTGATTATGTTATGAGTTACATTACTAGTGATATTATCATGTTATAGAATGACTTTGATAGTTAAACAAGCATGCTCAGTCCTTAGCCCTTGCATTGTTGTTTTAATGCCATGCTAGAAAAAAAAAATAAGTATGATTAATTATTACGTAACCCCGCCCCGAGAGTAGATATAAGGGCGGGCGTTACAGGTTGGTATCAGAGCCAAGTTTCCCCTCCACCACACACACATCAAGCTTCATCCTGCCGCTTCCAAGTAAGAGATCCTAACCTCGCTTTATTTTATTGCATGTACAGTAATGACATGTATAGAAATGATTAATGCTTGCATAACAAGAAAAAGTAGCGTTAATGCTTATGTAGTCAATTATCACCTGTATGATAGTCAATGACTAGAAATTGTAAAATATGTGAACGCATATGCATTTATTAATAATCTAGAATTTGGGTAAGAGGGTGGTTACATATAGTAATCACTAGGGTAAACTACACCGATTAGGTGTGTGTTTTCCTCTGTATATATTTGCGAATTGAAAAAAAATGGTTTAGTACTAACCATGTCATTTTTTTTTTCAATTCCAGATGTTGCATGAGGACTACCCTGAGAGATGCCGCGAGCTGCTGGAGCAGATAGAGGCAGTTGGGTATTGGCCGACTCGGGGAATTCAAGGCACCATAGGATTCTTGGATCGGCTCTTCTGGAAACTGGAGCGGGAAGGGTTTCCAGCCACGGACGATCATAGGATTGGAGCTTTACTCCGTTCCTTGCCCAACCGGGCCAGAGAGGTGGCGCATCAGATCTGGGGACAACACAGATGCTGTATTCCGTATACGGAGTTGTGCATGCAGCTCCTCCGCCATGAGTTCCCAGCAGATCTGGGAGACTCGGAGGAGGACCCTGAGCCGTCCGAGGAGGACTCCGAGCCGTCCGAGGAGGACCCTGAGCCGTCTGAGGAGGACCCCGAGCCGGTGGAGGAGGATCCTGAGCCCTTCGAGGAGGATCCTGAGCCCTTCGAGGAGGATCCTGAGCCCTTCGAGGAGGATCCTGAGCCCGTCGAGGAGGATCCCGAGCCCTTCAGGGAGGACCCCGAACTCTTCGAGGAGAATCCAGAGCTACTGGAGATGTTCGAGGAAGACCTTGGAGCGGACGAGGAAATTCTCGAGATTGAAGAAGAGGACCCGATGGGAACAGTTGAGGATCCTGAGGCGGGCCAGAGGGTGATGAGCGAGGAGATAGTAGGTGTCGCTATGTTATTCTTTATGTTGGGCATCACGGCAGCCCATCTTGCTCACTGAGTGGACTAGTTTGTATGTAGACTTATAAGAATGAATAAAATAAATTTCGGTTGGTATAATAAATAAAATCTCATTTATCCAATATTGATCATGCGACACATAAGGACGAATATTACAGGAAACCTAATATGAGTTGATTACCCATGATAATGATCAAGTATCATTCTTGGGACATGTTATCTCTAAGGAAGGAGTAATGGTGGACCCAACTAAAATTGTAGCTGTGAGTAACTGGACTAGACCCAAGAATGCCAGTGAAATCCGAAGTTTCCTCGGGCTAGCAGGCTATTACAGAAAATTCGTAGAGAACTTCTCTCAGATTGCAGCCCCTATGACAGCTCTTACGAAGAAAGACAAGAAATATATATGGACCGAGGAATGTGAAAAGAGCTTTACTGAACTGAAAAGGAGGCTGACTAGCGCTCCAATATTGACTCTTCCCGAGAGCGATATGGGTTTCGATATGTACAGCGATGCATCCAAACTTGGACTCGGAGCTGTGCTTATGCAAAATGGTAAGGTAATTGCCTATGCCTCTAGGCAACTGAAGGAACATGAAAGAAACTACCCTACCCATGACTTAGAATTAGTAGCGATGGTCTTTGCACTGAAAATATGGAGACACTATCTATATGGAACTCAGTGTAAAGTTTATACAGATCACCAGAGTCTGCGGTATTTCTTCACCCAGAATGATCTGAATATGAGACAGCGATGGTCTTTACTAGGCCAGTCGACTGCCCCAGCGGCAGTCGTCTGGTGTGGGGCTGGACAGACTGCGAGTTTGTCCTGTTCTCTTATAAAAGGAGGACCTTTTTGCACGTGAACGGTATGGTTCCATACTGTAACGAAGTGCTGCTCGTGTAAAAAGCATTCTCATCTTCCTCTCTCTTCAATCACTATATTCTGTAAAGAGGAAGACAACATTCTGTAAAGGTTTCTCCACCTGAAGGAGATTTTTCTTAGTGGAGGTGGAGTACGTGCGTGGATCCTTAGATTAGTCACCCATCTGGGTGGATACCAAGTAAATTCTGATTGTTAGCATTGTTTTTATTGTCCTTTGCATATTATTGTTTCCGCTGCGCTAACAAATTTGTAGAGACGTAAACAAAAAAGTGCTATTCACCCCCCCTCTAGCACGCCTGTCGATCTATCAATTGGTATCAGAGCCAGTACGTTTCGGAAGAACTCACCGTCAATCGGAGCAAGTTAAATGGCGTTTCAAGAGGGATACAACACTGCACGACCACCCTTTTTCGACGGGAACGATTTCGCGTACTTGAAAGGTAGGATACAATATTATCTTATGAATGATATTGACCATTGGATTAGCATTGTAGATGGATTCGATGCACCCGTCTATGAATGAGGAAAACCGACACCCATGAGATCCTGGTCGAAAGAGGTCATGAAGAGGGCGCAGTCCAATGCCAAGGCTAGCATCACACTTCAGTGCGGGCTCTCCAAGGAGCAACTCAACATGGTCGGGCCATTCAAGAGCGCCAAAGATTTGTGGGACAAATTGGTGGAACTGAACGAAGGGTCAAACGAGTCCAGAAGAGCAAAGAAGGACCTGCTCGTGGCCCAACTCCAATCCCTGTCCATGAAGAGCAACGAGACTGTCAGCCAGCTACATGGAAGGGTAAAGGAGGTCATCAACGAACTCCATGTAATTGGAGAAAAGATTGAAAACTGAGATATCGTCAGGTATGGCCTACAAGCCTTCCCAAGAACTATCTTGTGGGCATCTATGGTGGATGCCTGCAAAGTATCAAGGGATTTATCTTTAGTTAAATTAGACGATTTGTTTTGTGAATTTGAACTGCACGAGCAAGCTAACGTTTCAGCCAAGGAGAAAGGTATAGCTTTTGTTGCAGAAAAGGAGAAGAAGAAGAGGAAGGAGAAGAAGAAGGTGGTCTATTCCTCATCATCCGATTCAGAGGAGTCCAACACCTCCATGGATAGCGATCAGGAGGTTTTCATGGTAAGGAAAATGCGTAAGGCTTTCAAAAGTTTTTCTAACAAGTCTTATGCTATGAAAGGGTCCAAAGGCAAGGGTAAGGCCAAGGACATCATCTGCTATAACTGCCACCAAGAGGGACACATGAAGAACGAGTGCCCTCAACTAAAGAGAAGAGATGACAAGAAGGAGGAGAAGAAGAAAGCTGACAAGAAGAGGTCGAAGGGGATGGAGAAGGGTGCTACCAACTTCAAGGCGACCTGGGATGATCCATCATCCTCGGAGGAGGAAGAAGAGCAAGTTTCACATTTTGCTCTCATGGCAATGGACCATTCAGACTCATCAGATGATGAAAGAAGTTTGAGCAGTGAAGATGAGAGTGCCTTTTCTTCATCATCATCCTCGTCAGAAGCTTCGGTAAGTGAGGTATACCACTTACCCTCCTATACTTTAGTTAAGATTATTTCTAGCACTAACATGGATTTAGCTAAGGCTAGAAGTAAGATTAAGGAACTAAAAAATAAAATTGCCATGCTTAGAGTAGAGTCTACAAAACTTAAGGAAGAATTACATGCTTGTTCTCTTACATCACATGATTCATGTTTTGAAACTGAAAATAGGGAACTAAGGAAAAAGTTAGAGGACCTCACAAAGACACTTAGGAAATTTCAAGTGGGGTCTAGCAACTTAGATATGATAATAAATAGTCAAAGGGTCGTCTATAACAAAGCCGGATTAGGGTATAGGCCAAAGACAAAGGAAGTGGCCTTTGTCTCACTCATGGGTAGGATTGGTGTATCTAGGAGACAAGGGTTTAAGGGAAACACCAAGAGGGCATGGGTATCTAAAAGATTTTTAAATGATGCTTGTGGATCACAAATTTGGGTACCAAAAGAGTATGCTTTCCATGTTGTATAGGTGAAGGTGAAGGTGAAGGAGGCCTCAACCATATGGATAGTAGATAGTGGATGCTCAAGACATATGACCGGAGATGTGAGCAAGTTCACTACTATTAACTACTTAAGAGAAGGGATGGTCTCCTTTGGAAATAGTGAAAAACTGAGAATTATTGGTAGGAGCACCATTGAGGTATCTCCTACAATTTCCATACATAAGGTACTTTTAATTAAAGACATGAAGTTTAACTTACTTAGTGTGAGTCAGTTATGTGATGCGGGCTTTAGAATTGAATTCCATGATAGGAAGTGTCTAATTAAACATAATGAGTCAAATAATGTCATATTAGAAGGGTATAGAGAGGTCAACTTGTATTATCTTGATCTTGCTTATGCTACTAATAATTTGGCTAAGTGTTTCATGTCTAAAGAAGAAGAAGGGTGGTTGTGGCACCGGAGGCTTGGACATGTCAACATGAGAAGCATTGCAAGAGTGGCTAAGGAAGAATTGGTGAAGGGGCTACCTATGATTAAGTATGAGAAGAAAAAATTGTGTGATGCATGCCAAGAGGGTAAGCAATCAAAATCATCACACAAAGGTAAAACTCTAACCACTACTACTTTGCCATTAGAACATTTGCACATTGATTTGTTTGATTGCTATAGTACTCCCTCATTAGTAGGGAGTAAATATTATTTAGTTATTGTAGATGATTTTTCTAGATTTACATGAGTTTTCTTTTTGAAACATAAGGGCGATACCCTAGAAATCTTCATAGGATTTAGTAAAAGGATAAAAAATAAAAAACATCTCAAAATTAACCGAATTAGGAGTGACCACGGTGGGGAGGTCCAAAATTCAAGTTTCTCACAATTTTGTGTAGAAAATGGATACAAGCATGAATTTTCATGCCCAAGGACTCCTCAACAAAATGGGGTAGTTGAGAGGAGAAACAAAGCCCTACAAGAAGCTGCTAGGACTATGCTTAATGCATATTCCCTTCCTAGCTACTTTTGGGCCGAAGCGGTTAACACCGCTTGTTACATTCAAAATCGAGTTTTGGTACATAGGTTCCTAAGAAAAACACCCTTTGAATTATGGAATGGGAGAGTTCCGCAAGTCCACTACTTTAGGGTCTTTGGATGTAAAGTCTATATTTTAAATACCAAAGATGACCTAAGGAAATTTGAGTCAAAAGTCGATGAGGGAATTCTAGTGGGTATTCATCAACTAGTAGAGGTTATAGAGTTTACAACAAAAGGACAAAAGTGATTGAGGAGTCCTCAAATGTTAACTTTGATGAATCAACAAATACCTATCCTAGAAAAGCCTCAATTGATAAGGATATGGAAGAAGTCCAACCCCTTGTCCAAAGGATCCAAGACCTACATTTGGAGGGCAATGATCAAGGGGGAGTTAGAAGTATCCTAGAGGATGAGGAAGAAGTAGTCAATGACCCCACAACCTCTAGGCCCTTGAGACATCATCAAGATCACCCTATTGATCAAATAGTTGGTGATGTTACTCAAGGAGTAAGGACTAGGTCCTATTTTAGAGATCAAACTAGTCAAATAGTCTTAATCTCTCAATTAGAACCTAAGTCTATTGATGAAGCATTGGGAGATGTAGATTGGGTCTTAGCCATGCAAGAATAGCTAAATCAATTTGAGAGAAGTGAGGTTTGGGAGTTGGTTCCTAGGCCCAATGATTGCACCATTGTAACCACAAGATGGGTCTTTAAGAACAAACTAGATGACCAAGGCAAAATTACTAGAAACAAGGTTAGATTGGTAGATGTTAGTAATATGAGAGAAGTGTCCTAAGGCAATCGTCTTATGATTGTAAACATTTATTTTTAATAAATGATAATTCACTATTTGAGTATACATGTTTGTGTATTTGATTGGGATCTTAAACTCATTTACTGAATGTCCGCAATACAATTCACAGCATGAGAGAATTTGTGATGAATTCACAACTAGTGATTATCTCTACATGTGCAATTGTGAAGTATTGAAATTGTCCCTAGTCGATGAATTGATAAACACGAACACTATCAATTCTGTTGAGACTAGCATGGGTTATTCTCTAATCAGCTGATTCTCACTGGCTGGTGACATTGGGATGTCCGAAGATAAACATGAATGCTAGTTAAGGGAACTAGTTCATTGGAGTGACTGGCTGTAAAACTTCACGTGGTAGTCTATATATAGACATGTCAGTGAAGTTCTTACCGCAGCTTAAGTGCGATGTTCCTTTGACTTGCGGTGTTCAAGTAATCTTGGTCATGGAGACTTATACTTTAACATCTTAAGCAAGCATCTCCAAGGAGGTGTGGACCCAGGATGATTGGGTATAAGCCAAAGTGCCCGATGATATTTGAACAGCCTACAAAGGATTCACCACTCCTTGCGAGGAGATGTATACCCAGGCCTATCGTCGGATTGTTACTTAAAGCCTCTGGCTAGAGCATGTCATGTTTAGAGTATGAGTCTCTTAAATACATGAGAGTAATTAGAAATCCAAAGGACGAGAGAACGTTACTTGGGCTAGGTGTGACGTAGTCAGCCTAGTGGGGACTGACACACACAGACCATGTCCTGAACCAAGTGGGTAGAAGATGGTGAAGGGAATGAGGCACGATTCATTAGAGCTGCTGAAGGGTTTCAGAATTATTTCTAAGATCAACTGTTGATCTTTCGATTAATTGGGGGTCATGATGTACTACTAGGTGTCACTCATGATCATTCTATAATTGGTTGATTATAGACGGCCAACATAAATCGAAAGCCTATTTAGTCACACGCACAACAAGTAATCCGAGGGATTTAAAACGAGTTGAAAATTGGATTTTCCGATCAAGAGAAATAAGTCGAATCTGAATTTATCAGAGGCGCATCAGAAGCTTAAAATGACTAAGTCTTTTGAAGGCTTATTGGGCGAATTAAATGAGTTTAATTCGCGAGGAGATGACTTGGTGTGGCCGTCCAAAGAGGGTGCCTGATAAATACCATTTTGTTGATTATTTTAATTGCTTAAATCCATGTTTGACCTATGTTTTTATTGCTTAATTGTGAAATTGCCCTAGGTTTTAGAACTTACTCTTATTTTGGACTTAATTGTAAATTTGCATTAAATTGGATTATTTGGCCACTAAATTCTTGATCTATTTTTGTAGGCATCAAAGGTTCAAGGACTTAGGGCATATTGGGTCAAACTTGAGTCGGAAGTGGAACCGGTTGAGTTATCAAGATTAGGATTAAATCCGGGCCGTCTTTCAAGAACGGCTAGATCTGAGCCATCCGGGACCATCTGAAGTAATCTGAGCTAGGGTTAGGGTTGATCAAGCATTCTGATCAAGATCTGAAGGTTTCATCCCAATCGGAGCTAAATCAACCGTTGGATCAAGCTAGGAGGGCTCTAGATCGTCCATTCAAGACTAAGTTGATATGGACCATCCGTTGCAAATCTGGAGGATCTGAGCTACCACGAGGCAGATCCTTACCCTAGATCATCATCATCAATGTTTGGCTCAAATCAGAGCAAGATCAGCCGTTGGATTTCCTCCGATCAATCTGGGCCGTCCATTGTTAGCTATTTAATCAAAAATTCGCAGCAGCTTCTCCTCGTCGCGTCTCTGCCGCTACAGTAGGTTTCTTCGTTTCTTTGCATCGTTCTTCAGTAGTTCTTCAATCCAAGGGGCGCGACCACCTCCATCCTTCATTAGATCAAGTTCGAGGTCACCGGGGAGAGTAATCGGTGGAGTTTTAGCTTGGAATTGGGCAAGAACAGGGCTGTTTGAGGGTTTCGGCAGCTCTGTATTTGATAGCTTCGAATTCGGTTTTGTCAAGTTCTTCATCAATCCAAGCTATTCAGAGGGGCTCCATGAAGTGTTTGGATCATTCCCGCACCTTCATTTCAATCAGACAAGGCCGAATTGAAGAAATCGATTGGGATTTCCTTCTTGAACAGATTTGAGCTGGATTCGACTACCGATTCAGATCCTTAGTGAATTGCTGAGCTTGCGGGTTCGAAGCCAGCTCTTGATTGACAACCAAGAAGATCTTGAGCTAAAGGAGGATTGGGGTTTAGATTTTCTTAGTTAATTTTTCTATTTTAGCTGTAATTTCGAATTCTGCTGTAGTTTCATTAATGAATGTTCTGTTTCAGCTGCTGTAGTTAACCTTTTGGGCTTAATTCTGCTTAATTAGTGGTTTTTAATTTGTTCTTCCATTAGTTAGCTAGCTCATTCAGTTAACACTTCGCTTAATTTCATTTACTTTGCAGTTTAATGTTTGCGTATCAGATAGTTACAGCTTGCGTATCAGGCTGTTTTGCACATTTCTGTTCAGTTTCGAATTTCTCAGCTTGTGTTTCAATTCAATTTATGTCTAGCTCAATTCCTACAATTTGAGATCACATTTAGGGTGTGAATTTAGTTGATCCAAGTCCTTTTTGTATGTAATTGCATTTCTGAAATCTGTCCATGTCCGAAATCTGTCCATTTCTGAAAATTCCAGCTTGCGTATCAAGTGGGAGCTGCAATTTTCAGTTTTGTGTTCTTAATTTGAGTCAGTTACATAGTTCTTCTTGGTTTGCGCATTCAATTTCAGTTGCTAGATTCGTTTTGCTTTTGGTTTGAAATTTTATTTTTGCAGTAATCTTTTCTGCATTTATGAATTTCGATTGCTGCAATTCAGCTTCAAATTCTGCCATTCAGAATTAATTCCTGCAATTCTGGGTTATTTCAGCAAATTTAGTCATCAGTCTCTGAAGTTTATATCAAGAGAACTTGGGATCTCCTCAACCTTTCTGAACATGAAGTTTTTGCAATTAAACTCAGCTTTTGAACTGACATAAGCAATCAATTCATTTCTGAAAATTTTTGGTTTCATCACTACTGAATTCATGTCTCGGTTCTGATTTCCTTCACTCACTTTTGCTTAGCACTTTTCGAATGGGTTGTCTTCTAAGTTGTATCAACCAAATTCAATTCTGAAGTGTCAAGTCACAGTTCTGCATTTTGCAGCAGCTCTCGGCACATGAACATCTCCTTGAGTATCAAGTTGCTTCATCCTTTTCACTATGTTTCAAGTGAAATTCTAGCATTAGTTTGTGCCAAGTTGAATGTAAATTTTAATGTGAATTTAAGCTTGACATCAGCTTCCTGCGTAGTCAGCTCGGTTTTAAATTGAAATCTCACAATTTCAGCAAGTTAAGCTTGAAATTTCTGCACTTGGGTCAAGGGAAGTTTTGACACTGACCTTGTATCAGTTGTTTATGGATTGTTTGCATGTGGTTGGTCGTAAGAGGTAGTTTCTTAGGAAAATCTCTGAATAGTATCAATCAGCATTAGGATCGATCTAATATCATGCTTTGATTTTCTGAATGTTGCAACATTACATTGCATTGATCGATTTAATTGCCATTGATTGAATTGTTGATTGCCATCATTTGTGTGGCTCATTAGCTAAGTTCATCTGCTTCCATTGCATTTCCATGTCTATTTGAACCCAAATCCAATCTACATTCGAAACCCAAAATTCACAAACGACACATTAATACAAGCTCGAATCAGATTATATCAACTAGTCCCCAGGAAAAATACGACCTGTGGCCCCTTTACTACGTTTTCATATTTTGATTGCAAAAAGGGTTTCCAGCATTTTATTCATATACATTTAAATTTGAGAGGACCACATTCGTGACAGTCCATTTGGGCCTGTCAAATTTTTGGCGCCGTTGCCGGGGAAGCAACTAGTTGATTTGTTTGATTTTTTCTTGTATGATTTTGGACATATCATTGGGTTCTATTTTATTTTGCCTTATCTTTTGTATACGGGTACTGCCATTTTTCTTGTTTGTTTTGTGTCAGGGCTGCAGGTTCAAAATGTTTTCATCCACTTATCAGCAGTCGTGTCCACAATTTCAGCAGAACCAACCGTTCAATCAACCACTACAGCAATCTCAATCACCTTTTCAAGGAATTCAACAAGGGTACCAAGTTAATTCGAATTTCCAGCAACCAAATCAGTTTTTTCAGCCACCATTACAACAATTCGAGCAACCACAGCAATTTCAACAATTTCAGCCAGATTTTCAGCCAAGTCTACCGAATTTCCAGAATTTTCAGAATGGGCAGCCACAATTCCAGAATTTTCAGCCCCACTTTCAGCAATTTCAGCCCAATTTTCAGCAACCTTGTCAACAAGATCAATCACCTTTTCAAGGAATTCAACAAGGGTACCAAGTTAATTCTAATTTCTAGCAACCATGTCAATTTCCACAGCAAGTTCACCCTTGTAACCAGAATTTCCAGCCCACGCAATCTCAGTTTTTACCACCACAATTTCAACCTCAGATTCAAAATTTCCAGGGCTACCATTCTCAGCAAGTTCAACCATCCTTTCAACCATAATTTCAACATTTTCAGCAAGATTTCCAGTTTCAAGGACAAAATTTTCAGCAAGACACTCAGAATTTTCAGCCCCTCCCATTTCAGCAGCTTAATCAAGGAGGCTTTGATGATCCTGATTGGGATGAGGCTCTACACCAAAGGATGATGGAGATGTTGCAACAAGTCCAACAACAACAACAAGAACAACAACAGCAAAATTTACAACAACAACAACGCCTTGCAAAATTAGTTGATCAATGGAATCAGATACAAGCCCAAAGATCAGGACAGTCAGATGAATCTATAGGTGTAGGGGATTGCACAGAGCCTTAGGAACCACCTACATTGATTGATACATCAGAAAATTCAGAGGATAGGATTGAGAGTGTAGGGGATTGCACTGAGCCCCAGGAATCACCCATTCCTACTGATTTAGAGGCATTGTAGGAGATTGATAGCAGGGCTTGTGATAGATTTGAATTCAATTCTGAAACTTTACAGGATCATTCTATACTTTTATCTTGTGATGATTTAGTTGTTAATGATCCTAATTTTTCTAATTTGGTTGATACAGTAATGGTTGAGGGAATATGCATAGAAGATGATTCCATAGGTGTAGGGGATTGCACTAAGCCCCAGGGACCACCACAATTATCAGAAAGTGTAGGGACTTGCATGGTGGAAGCAAGAACCCAAGGATCACCTGTTTTAGTTGAGTGTCCACCAGAACCCGAACCTGAAGAGGAGATTGCACATTACCAGGAGGAGCCAATAATTACACTCACTCTTGTAGAGCCTCCAGGTATTTTTCAGCACTATCAGGTAAATACTCCTCCTAATTTTTCTGAAAATTGCATAGAGGTACCTCAAACTGAGTTTATTGTTTGTGATATACTTAGGGATGATCTCTTGTAGAATTTGATTGTGAAAAATCCCTAGAGGTACCTAGTGTTAAAGTTGCTGAATTTGAAGCATGTGGTGATACATATCATGAAAATAATTGTGAAAACTTTTTAGAGGTGCCTAGAATTGATGTTGATTGTTGTGATGAGTCTCTTGATATATCCTATGCTGAAAATAATTGTGAAAAATTTATTGAGGCACCTAGAATTGATTTTATTGGCTGTGACACATTGCTTGATACATCCTTTGTAGAAAATAATTGTGAAATTTCTATTGAAGTGCCAAGGATTGATTTTATTATTTGTGATGAGTTTTTGGATGCAAATGTCGTAGGAAATAATTGTGAAAAATTTATTGAGGCAACAAGAATTGATTTAATTGGATATGATGCAGTTTTGGATTCATTTCATGCAGAGACTGATATTATTTTATTTCTTTCTGACCCTGCACGTTTGAGAGAGGTATTACATTATTTTGCAGGGTCTAGAAGACTTCAGGAGTGGGTGCTCCAACTGAACAGACTTCAACCTCCTGGAAGGACTTCTAATAGGCATAAAGAAGGAGGAGATGATTTTACTTTAATTCGAAGCGCTCCATTCCTTCAATGGATTTTGAACCTAAATCGCCTTCAGTCACCGAAGCATATTTCTGCAAAGTTCAAGTGTGGGGGAGTCTTAATTCTTTCAGCCACCCATGTTCCTCCACTACCACGATGGAGGCTACTTCTGGATAGACTCCGTCCATCAGAAATAAGGGGAGATTGTTCTTTCTTGTATTTTCTTTTATTGCATTTTTCACTTTTATGGCTTCTAGAATTTTCTTTTAAATCGAGTCCTTACTAATAAATGCATGAGTAGAGTAGAATGCATAGGAGTCATTGTAAATAGCTTGCTATTTCTTTTCGCACTTTTTCTTGCATGATTAGGAATAAATGTATCCCTCTAGGTTATTCCATAGCATTTTAGAATCTATTGGAAAATAAATTAAATTTGGTTGTTAAAACTTAGGATTTGAGTTCATGGATGAATTCTTGGATACTTGAGTACTACTTGGTTTTAAATGCTTGATTGAGGATTTGAGATGAATTATTTTTACCTAGTGAGAATTAGCCTTATTTTTGTGACACACCTATGTTATTGTACTCTAGAACTTGCTTAGGTTTTTTCAAAATCATATTTCAATGATTGGATCACATCTATAGAGGCTAATCACTTTGTTTACCTTCCATATCAATTTTGGCAAAAAATCATGTTCAATCCATTTTTCTTTACTTATTTCCTACTCTTAACCCCACTTTTCTATGGGCTTGTTTATTTGAAATGTTTCTAATACTATTTTGCCCGAGACGGACAAAGATTTAAGTGTGGGGGAGTGACTAAAGTTTTGGATGCATTTCATGTCAAATGAGCAAGAGGATGGAAGCAAGTGGAGCATCTAGAGTCTTTATCATACTTTGAAGATTTAAGTGGCAAGCAATGAAAAAAATCCGTGCCATTTCAAAAGAAAATTCTGAGACAAAAATGGAGAAGAAGTGGTCAAAAGATTGAATCCAAAAGCAAGGAATTCAAAGAAGAAGAGATTGTTTCGGTATCACTTGATTTCAATGGGCATAGACACAGTTAGTATCCATATAAATCTGAGTTTTTGGGTGTTGAAAATCAGTGATGCAGTGCCGAAATTAAGTGAAGCATTTTTGAAGAAGAAGTCTGCAATGAAAAGACAAAATGGCATGCAAGCAAAAGCAAAGTTGTGCCATTAGAAAAAAAAATCAGTAAAGCTTGGACTTGCAGCTGTACCTTGCATTGAAAATCAGTGAACTTTGCATCAAGATGAACTACAGCTGTACCTTGCATTTAGCTATGCTAAAGATTGATCAAATCTGAAACATGGCAGCAGAAATTTGTTTATTGCAGAAAATCTGTGCTATTGTAGAAAACATTTAGCTATTGCAGAAATCTGTGCATTGATGAGGCTGGAAACCGATCTACTGATATGGAATGGAATGGAATGAATTTGCAGCTAATTGCAGCTAAAATTTGTATCAGATTGTATCAAACAGAAATTGCAAATCAGGAAGTTAGCCAGCCTGATGACAGAAAAAAATTCTGTGCTAAAGTGAAGGAGGAAGTAGCTAAAGTGAGTATGTAAACTGCTGATCACAAGAAAATGGATGTTAAGAGTTCAAATCCGAAAAAAAGGGGTTTGTGCCAAAGTCCAAGTGGCATGCAGTGAGATTTGGAATAGGAAGTTTGGAAGTGATAAAATTCAGAAACAAGGTGTTACAATCTGAAGTTGCAGCTGGACAGATTGGAAATCAAGAAAAGAAAAGAGAGGCTGAGCCAAAGTCTAAAAGTGGCACGCAATTGTAGCTATACATAGGCTGTAATTTTAGAAAATTGCAGCTGTTTGTGCAAAAGTAGAATCTGAATAGCAGCTGAAAACAAGCTGAATTTCAGCTGAAGACAATTTGAATGGAAGCTAATTCTGGAAGCCGAATTCTAGCTGAACACAAGCTGAAAAATCTGAACCGAAGGCTGATGAAGCTTGAATTGAAGCTGATTGAAGCAGGGAAATGCAGGAAAATCTGCAGCTGAAAATACAAGCAGTATGTACAGAGCTGTAATCTGCCGAGGGACTTGTAGCTGCTGAAATGCTACCAACTGAATGCAAAGGAATCTGCAAAGTGCTGAAAAATCTATGAAAAGATGCTATGAATTTCTGCATTCGAAAAAATTCAGTGGGGGAAACTAGTAAGGCAGTTTGTACCAATTTCTAATTGAATTCTTGCTTTCTAAATCATCAATGCCTTGCTGCCTTCAAACCGAACTTGCAGAATGATTTTTAATTGAACAAAACCTCTTGGTGAGCAGGTTTTAAGTAAAAGTTGCTGGAGAGTTTATCAGAACAGAAGAAAGAAATGAAAAAAAATTGCAGTGTAGAAACTTTCAAGTGGACAATTCAAATTCTCCACTACCCTATGTGATTCTAGCTGATGTTAATTGTTGGAGAAATCAGAAGTTTTGCAAGATCTGGAATTATATCATGGATGCTAGACTTAAAAACAGAAGAAAGGAAAAAAAAAGAAGTGAAAGTAGTGTGCCAACAAAGGTGAAGTGTATCAAGAGTGAGTTACAAGGGTTGTTGAGTGAAAATATTATGTTGAGTATCTATTTCACTTGATATCGTATATTCCTTGATACAAATCTGATCTGAAGAAAAAAAAATGATGAGAAAAGAGAAAGAAGCAAAAATGGCACACAAGAGCAAATTGGCAAAATGAAGTCAAGGAAAGTTTTTTTCATCCAAATCAAAGGCAATTATTCAAGTTTGACTTCACAACACTTTTGAGATCATTAGGGGACTGTAAAGAGAAGCAAAGTAAATTGGAAACATCCTTGAGCACTCAAGTCTTCCACTTTACCCATTTTTCCATTTTCTTGGCTTTTACTCCATTTCTTACCATTTGCCATGTTTTCACTTGTTTTTGTAGATGTGAATCCTAATCATGATTAATGGTGGAGAGTAGATAATAAGCAAGTCTATGGTAGTGCAAGAAGCATGTGTGTTTGAGTGAGCTCCACTTCCATCATCAAGTTAGAACTTAAGGAGAGAGCCACCCAAAATTTTCCTTGAAAGGCTAGTGAGTTAAATTCATCTCAAGGATTCATGATGAATGAAAAGGCTAAGTTGTTGATTTAAGGACAAGATACTAATCCATAGAGCTTAGATTTTTGAGAATTGACAACCCTAGGTAATTTCTTTTCATTTGTTTCTAATTATGCTTAAGAAAGCCTAAGAGATATTTATTTAGTAGTTTCGCGAGACGCTCAAGGTTAAGTGTGGGGGAGTTGATAAATACCATTTTGTTGATTATTTTAATTGCTTAAATTCATGTTTGATCTATGTTTTTATTGCTTAATTGTGAAATTGCCCTAGGTTTTAGAACTTACTCTTATTTTGGACTTAATTGCAAATTTGCATTAAATTAGATTATTTGGCCACTAAATTCTTGATCTATTTTTGTAGGCATCAAAGGTTCAAGGACTTAGGGCATATTGGGTCAAACTTGAGTCGGAAGTGGAACCGGATCGAGTTATCAAGATTAGGATTAAATCCGGGCCGTCCGATTCAAGAACGGCTAGATCTGAGCCATCCGGGACCATCTGAAGCAATCCGAGCTAGGGTTAGGGTTGATCAAGCATTCTGATCAAGATCTGAAGGTTTCATCCCAATCGGAGCTAAATCAACCGTTGGATCAAGCTAGGAGGGCTCTAGATCGTCCATTCAAAGACTAAGTTGATCTAGACCATCCGTTGCAAATCTGGAGGATCCGAGCTACCACGAGGCAGATCCTGACCCCAGATCATCATCATCAAAGTTTGGCTCAAATCAGAGCAAGATCAGCCGTTGGATTTCCTCCGATCAATCTGGGTCGTCCATTGTTAGCTATTTAATCAAAAATTCGCAGCAGCTTCTCCTCGTCGCGTCTCCGCCGCTACAGTAGGTTTCTTCGTTTCTTTGCATCGTTCTTCAGTAGTTCTTCAATCCAAGGGGCGCGACCACCTCCATCCTTCATTAGATCAAGTTCGAGGTCACCGGGGAGAGTAATCGGTGGAGTTTCAGCTTGGAATTGGGCAAGAACAGGGTTGTTTGAGGGTTTCGGCAGCTCTGTATTTGATAGCTTCAAATTCGGTTTTGTCAAGTTCTTCATCAATCCAAGCTATTCAGAGGGGTTCCCTGAAGTGTTTGGATCATTCCCGCACCTTCATTTCAATCAGACAAGGCTGAATTGAAGAAATCGATTGGGATTTCCTTCTTGAACAGATTTGAGCTGGATTCGACTACCGATTCAGTTCCTTAGTGAATTGCTGAGCTTGCGGGTTCGAAGCCAGCTCTTGATTGACAACCAAGAAGATCTTGAGCTAAAGGAGGATTGGGGTTTAGATTTTCTTAGTTAATTTTTCTGTTTTAGCTGTAATTTCGAATTCTGCTGTAGTTTCATTAATGAATGTTCTGTTTCAGCTGCTGTAGTTAACCTTTCGGGCTTAATTCTGCTTAATTAGTGGTTTTAATTTGTTCTTCCATTAGTTAGCTAGCTCATTCAGTTAACACTTCGCTTAATTTCATTTGCTTTGCAGTTTAATGTTTGCGTATCAGATAGTTACAGCTTGCGTATCAGGCTGTTTTGCACATTTCTGTTCAGTTTTGAATTTCTCAGCTTGTGTTTCAATTCGATTTATGTCTAGCTCAATTCCTACAATTAGAGATCACATTTAGGGTGTGAATTTAGTTGATCCAAGTCCTTTTTGTATGTAATTGCATTTCTGAAATCTGTCCATGTCCGAAATCTGTCCATTTCTGAAAATTCCAGCTTGCGTATCAAGTGGGAGCTGCAATTTTCAATTTTGTGTTCTTAATTTGAGTCAGTTACATAGTTCTTCTTGGTTTACGCATTCAATTTCAGTTGCTAGGTTCGTTTTTCTTTTGGTTTGAAATTTTATTTCTGCAGTAATCTTTTCTGCATTTCTGAATTTCGATTGCTGCAATTCAGCTTCAAATTCTGCCATTCAGAATTAATTCCTGCAATTCTGGGTTATTTCAGCAAATTTAGTCATCAGTCTCTGAAGTTTATATCAAGAGAACTTAGGATCTTCTCAACCTTTCTGAACATGAAGTTTTTGCAATTAAACTCAGCTTTCGAACTGACATAAGCAATCAATTCATTTCTGAAATTTTTGGTTTCATCACTACTGAATTCATGTCTCGGTTCTGATTTCCTTCACTCACTTTTGCTTAGCACTTTTCGAATGGGTTGTCTTCCAAGTTGTATCAACCAAATTCAATTCTGAAGTGTCAAGTCACAGTTCTACATTTGGCAGCAGCTCTCGGCACATGAACATCTCCTTGAGTATCAAGTTGCTTCATCCTTTTCACTATGTTTCAAGTGAAATTCTAGCATTAGTTTGTGCCAAGTTGAATGTAAATTTTAATGTGAATTTAAGCTTGACATCAGCTTCCTGCGTAGTCAGCTCGGTTTTAAATTGAAATCTCACAATTTCAGCAAGTTAAGCTTGAAATTTCTGCACTTGGGTCAAGGGAAGTTTTGGCACTGACCTTGTATCAGTTGTTTATGGATTGTTTGCATGTGGTTGGTCGTAAGAGGTAGTTTCTTAGGAAAATCTCTGAATAGTATCAATCAGCATTAGGATCAATCTAATATCATGCTTCGATTTTCTGAATGTTGCAACATTACATTGCATTGATCGATTTAATTGCCATTGATTGAATTGTTGATTGCCATCATTTGTGTGGCTCATTAGCTAAGTTCATCTGCTTCCATTGCATTTCCATGTCTATTTGAACCCAAATCCAATCTACATTTGAAACCCGAAATTCACAAACGACACATTAATACAAGCTCGAATCAAATTATATCAACTAGTCCCCAGGAAAAATACGACCTGTGGCCCCTTTACTACGTTTTCATATTTTGATTGCAAAAAGGGTTTCCAACATTTTATTCATATACATTTAAATTTGAGAGGCCCACATTCGTGACAGTCCATTTGGGCCTGTCAGTGCCCACCCTCTTTGGTTTGGCCGGCCACCACATGGAGGGAAACCAATTTATTTGGTTTAAATTATAAAATAAATCAAGCGCGATTTATTTTATAAAATTGTGGATAAATAAATATAAAGAAATTTATGTAAATAAATTTTTTTCATGGAGATTAAAATAAACTTTAATTGGTTTATTTTATTTTATAAAATCAATTATGAATTGATTTTTCCATGATAAGAAAAATTTATATAGTAAATTTCTTGAAAAGATTTATTCCATAATAAATTGGGAGATGTGTTTGTTTTATTATAAATTTAGTTGTAATAAAACTTGGCATAACGGAATAATTCATAAGAAAATTTATAAGATAAATTTCTTATGTAAATTTATTCCGTTAAAAGGGAGACTTGGCAATGGAGATGCTACTATATAAAGGAACCAAAGCAAGGCATGAATTCCAATTAATCAAGAGATTAAGAAGCTCTCTCTCTCTCACATTCTCTCCCTCTCTCTCTCTAGGGTCGGCGCCCACCCTATCTCTCTCTAGGGCAGGCGCCCCTTCTCTCTCTAGGGCCGGCGCCCCCTTTCTCCCTCTAGGGCCGGCGCCTCCTCCCTTTCCGTGAGCCACCACCAAGACGAAGTGGGTCGCGACTCCTTCTTCCCTTCACGGAATCTTGATTCCGTTATTTGGTGGTTAGTTTCTATCTCTCTCTCTTGATATTCTAGTTGTGCCATTAGAGAATCTAGTAGTTCTCGTCGGCACAAAACTCGTGGCTTTGCGAAGTCATCCCGAAGAGAACTCGGCGTGGACGCGAATAGAGGCGGAGCTTCCAAGGGACGCTACGGTTGGATCTCGTCCCTTACTTCGAGTTACACGAGGTATTGAGTAAATTAGTTTACTTTCTGTAAAATTTTAATTTATGATCATGCCCACACATCATAAGGTTGCATGCTAGATACGTGGTTAAAAATAATTTGAGAATTTATTTATGCTAATTCTTCCGCTGCACGTAAATATTTTAAAATTTACGAACCCGTATCCTTGTCAACATGTACCCGGTCCCAACAGTGCTATCAGAGCCGGTTAGTGTTCGACATAATCATATAATTGTTTTGCGGAAAACTTTGTCATGATCTCAATTTTGGAAAATTTTCCAATTATGGAAACTTTCCAATTATGATAAATTTTAGATTTAGGAATTTCAAAGTTTGGAAATCCTCATGAAATTTTGCAAACTTTTGAAATATCCTAGTTTCTGAAATTTTATGATATTTGTGAAAACTTCCCATTATTGGAAACTTTCCAATTTTGGAAATTTCCTATTTTGGAAATTTTCCAATTTTGGAAATATATAAGTTTTCTTTGTACCAGAAACTTACAATTATTCTGAAAACCTATTATGAAATCTCGCAATTTTGGGCACTTTCTTTCAAGAAAGTCTAGACAAATTTATGGATCATTAATTGATAATTAAATTCGAATTGGTTTTAAATTATTAACAAAATTCTTTATTTTGGATTGAGCCTCGGGGAGCCGTCCAATTTAAAGTTAGTTGTTGTAATTTAATTTCCCAATTTTGAATGAAATTGTCATGTTTAATTTGCTTACGCTTCAGAAGCGGACCAAATTGAATTTACGACAAATTTCTTTTCTTTGGGTATCTGAGCCTCGGGGAGCCACCCTTAGAAAACAATTTGTTATAATTAATTAAATCCATGAATAAAATATGATTTAAGAGGTGATGCTCTTACATATTGTTGTCTCCAAAAATTAATTAGGAAAATGATTTCCTATAGAGTTTTCTTAAAAGAGATTTTCATGAAAATAATATGTGGTTGAATTAAGGGAATCTGTCTCTTAATTTAATAAGATTTGATTTAGAGAAATCAAAGTCTTAAACATATTATTTCCGAAATTGATTATGACAATTTAGGAAATTGTTTCCCAAAACAATTCCTTGAATAAAGTATGAAATTAGAATTAGGAAATCCAGTTCCTAATTCAATTAATGAGACTTGATAAATTAAGTCACATACATACTTTATTAAGGAAATCGTTAGTCATGACATAATTATATGTCATGAATGTGCTTAGAAAAGAAAGGATGAGACCTAAAACCCCTTACAAAATATTAAGGCCAACACCTTCCATTAATATGGTTAGAATCGGAGTTTTGTTTCTCGTTTGGGTTGATGGACACATCCATGCCCGGCTTGAACCTCAACATGTTCAAACCATGGAATTAGTTTATGAATAATATAGTTGGAGTCAGAGGTCAATCCTTAGTTTTGGTTGTTGGACACATCCAAGCCTGACTAAACGGTTGAATGAGCTCCAACCATAATAAAAACTATTTCTTGATTAATGGGTCAGCCTTAAGCTTGGAGCATCGATTTGTTGTGCCACAGCCAAGGTCGATGTAAAGAGAGGTGCAGTTGGGTGCTATGTATAATGTTGCATACTAGTTAATGAGTTAACAACCCAATGATTTATGCAAACATTCAATTAGTTGATAGCATAAAGTGATAGTTACATATATGTGATATGTAATCGGTATAATTACCTACCTTCATAGCTAAGAATAACTTGATGGCCACAGTCATGGTTGTTCTTATCTATGGTTGGATATCAACCTATTTGGAGATGTTCCTACGATCTCCCGAATTGATAGAAAGGGTTATTCAATTTGAAAAATAAATAGGATTTTTTATTAATATATGTTGATACATTCTTTAATCATTCTTCTCACATAAGCTCAATTTGTATTTCTAGGATAATCACTCGATCATGTTTTCTCTAAATTTGCGTTCCATTTTGGACACCAATAAACTGACTGGGCCAAACTTCATGGTTTGGCTTCGAAACTTGAGGATAGTCTTCAAGGCAGAGAAGCTTGCTTATGTCATTGAAGATCAACTTCCCAACCGTCCTCCAAAAAATGCAACTCCAGACCAGTTAGTGGCCTATCAGAAACATGTGACCGATTCTGAACTTGCGAGTTGCATCATGATAGCCTCTATGGTACCTGAGCTGCAAAAGCAGCATGAGCATATGGATGCTTATACCATCATCTTCTGTAACGCCCCAAAATTTCCCATATGAAATATTATGAAATAGATGAATTCATGAATAGGAAATATTGTGAAATTCATGATATATTATCATGAAATATTATGAAATATTATGAATTCATAAATATGAAATATTATGGAATTCATGAAATAGTATCATGAAATATTATGAAATATTATGAATTCATAAATATGAAATATTATGGAATTCATGAAATAGTATCATGAAATATTATTATGGAATATTATGAGATGTTATGGAATTCATGAAATATTATTATGAAATATATGAATTCATAAATATGAAATATTATGGAATTCATGAAATAGTATCATGAAATATTATGAATTCATGGAATATAATTAATATTATGAAAATATTGTGAAATCATGGAATATAATTAATATTATGAAATTTCATGATGGGCTTGGCTTAATGGACTTTGATATGGATTAGTGCAAAATGTGATAAAAAGGAGGAAGCAAGGATTGAACCTTGAACCTCCTAGTTGCACTCACCATGTCATAACCAATGAACCAAGCAATGTTTCTTGTAGAGGGAATAAGAAACATGCTTGTTAAAAGCTAGGGAGGTGAAGAGACATGTCTTTTCATGAGAAAAGTATAAATAAGGGAAGTTGGAATAACTTCCTCTTTCTCTTCTTCTTCCTCCCCTCATCACCGAAATTCTCTTCTTCTCCCTCTCCATTTTCGAAAAGTAAACCCTAGGGTTTTAACCCTAGGGAATTGGAAGGAAGAAGAGCCCTTTAAGGTTCTTGCCTTCTACTAGGGCCAAGATTGCTAAGAGAAGGCAAACAAGGGAAATACTCACCTTCCTTCAACCAAGGACACCTTAAGATCTTAGAGAAGTAGAAATCAAGCGAAAGGATGTAAGTATCCCCTCGCCCGCAGTGTAATAGTTATAGTATGTTTTCTCCTTGATTGTTTTAGGAAATGGGGACTTTTTCCCCTTTGTATGTTTCAGCCACCCCCCTTAGGGGAAGGCCTTGGTTCTTTCCTTGATACATGAGAAGACTTTTGAGACTTAGAGTATGTATGTGTGATAATTTTCTTCATGATGGCATGAACAAAAGGAAGAAAAAAAAATTAGGGTTTCACCCTTGGAAGGTTTCGACCACCCCCTTGAGGGAAGGCCTTGGTTCCTTTTTGGTTACATGAGTAGACTTTTGGAACTTAGGATATATGTATATGTGGTTTATGCAAATTGTTGTGAACAAAACCTAGGGTTTCACCCTTGGAAGGTTTCGGCCACCCCCTTGAGGGAAGGCCTTGGTTCCTTTTTGGTTACATGAGTAGACTTTTGGAACTTAGGATATATGTATATGTGGTTTATGCAAATTGTTGTGAACAAAACCTAGGGTTACACCCTTGTGAAGGTTTCGGCCAACACCCAAAAAGGGTACCTTGGTTACCCCTTGATACATGAGTAGACCTTTGGAACTTAAGGTATATGTATATGTGTTTTTCTTCATGGTGTTATGAACAAAATTGTAGGGTTTTGTTCTTGAAGGAGTTTCGGCCACCCCCCTTGGGGAAGGCTTTTGGTTCCTTTTTGTTACATAAGTAAACCCCTTAGCACTTAGAGTATATGTGTATATGTATCCTTCAATGTGTTGTAAACAAAACATAGGGTTTAGAACTTGGATGGGTTTCGGCCAAGGCCTAGAAAAAAAAGGGGTTAGTGAGGGTTGAATTATCCTAAAATATATCCATGTTTAATGTATTGTAAGATAGTGTATACAAGGTGTTTGTATGAATGTATGTGAGAATATTTAGTTCAAACCCTAATTTTCCCTATGCTTAAGTTTCGGCCAACCCTAGAAGGACTAAGGTTTAGGGTTGTATAATTATCTCATGATATGCTTTATGTTTAATAAGTTGCATGAATAATATGTGAAGGCTAAACTACCCTACGGGACATGATTATGTTTAGCAAAATAATATGTATGAACATGTATGTAATATGATATATGTATGAACAAGTATGAAATATGATTTATGTATAAACATGTATGAAATATGATGCATGTATGAACAAGTATGAAATATGATGTATGTATGAACATGTGTGAAATATGATGTATGTATGGACATGCATGAAATATGATGTATGTATGAGCATGCCTTATAGCCCATGGGGCACACTTATGAAATTGCATGTGATATGTTAAAATGCTTGAAGGGATACTCAAATAAGTATGGGATCAAGAGCACCCCTTATATTGTGTGGTGTGTCCCTACGGGATCATGAGCACCCTTGAAGAGTGGTGTGTCTCATAAGAGTAAATATGGAGTATTCCTTAGCATATATGTAACAGCATGATAAGTATTTTACTTTTAAGTTGTGTACCCGACTCGTAAGGGGGTCGTTAAATAAATCCGGGGTGCATGTTAACGTGGCTCCGGTAGGACGGAAAGGTCCTGCTCTAATGACTTGGTGGCTCGCTACCCCCAATTCATTAGGGAACGCGCAATAGTTTCCGCGCGATAGTTGGTACACAACAGGGCCCAATATGATATGGATGTATTTTTAAGTAATACCATTATGGAATTGTTTTGAAAACATTCATTGAAAGCATTTGTTATATGTGAAGAGTATGCTTATGGTACTTGATACTGCATGCTTAGAAACTTAGATGTTTAATACGCTTTGATGAACTTATACTTATGGAATATTATGTGTACATGTTATATTCTTTCGCACGGATTTTGCGAGTAGGACAGGATCCTTACTAAGCATTTTGCTTACTAGTTTATGTGTTGTCTTATGCTGCAGATAACACTTAAATGGAAGGAAGAGGCAGGAGGCTGAAGATGTGTGGGGTGGTGGCTCGGGAAGAAAGATTTCTATATCTACATATTTATGCTTATGTTATGCTCCTTGACAATAAGTATTAGTGATTAGGATTGACATGACATGATAGTGTTTACCTTGGAGGTCTCTTAAACTTGATTATGTTATGAGTTACATTACTAGTGATGTTATTATGTTATAGAATGACACTTGATAATTTTTGCAAGCATGCTTAGTACCTAGTTTCCTTAAGTCCTTGCATTGTTGTTTTAATGTCATGCTGGAAGATAGAAACAGAAAAAAAAATATATTACTATATGATTGAGTTGTACGTAACCCCGCCCCGAGAGTAGATATAAGGGCGGGCGTTACAAGTTGGTATCAGAGCAGATTTCCCCTCCACCACACACACATCAAGCTTCTTCCTGCCGCTTCCAAGTAAGAAATCCTAACTCGCTTATATTATTTCATGTACAGTAATGATATTAATAGAGATGGTTTATGCTTGCATAATATAGAGATGATTTATGCTTGCACAACAAGGAAAAGTAGCAGTAATTCTCATGTTAACTTATTTATCATCTGTATGATAGATATATGGCTAGAAGACGTAGCAACCGGGGTAATGAGACAGTACCCCCACCTGATATGATGCAAGTGATCACAGATCTGCAGCGTCAGGTCACTGAACAACAACAGATAATAAACACTCTGATGACCCAGCAGGGGAACACTACAACCCCGCAGGGAAATCAGAATGTAATGCCTACTGAGCCTCCAACTGCACAGGCACCCCAGGACACTCCGGCCCGGGGAGCCCGACAGGAGGCCTATTTGATTCAGTGGCAGAGACTGAAGCCGGAAAAGTTCTCGGGCACCTGCGAGCCCTGGGATGCTCAGGCCTGGCTCAAGACAGTTGAGAGCACAGTGGAATTATTAGACTGGCCTGAGCATGAGAAAATTAAATGTATCTCGTTCTGCCTCACTGGCGACGCCAGGATGTGGTGGGAACGGGTAAAGGCTAGAAGATCAGTGGACCAGATGAAGTGGAAGGACTTTGAGTCCGAATTTCTGGAGGAATTCTTTAATATGCGAGTCACAAACAGACATTTTGATGAGTTCACTGAATTCCGGCAGGGAAATCTCTCAGTCAACGATGCCGTTAAGCAATTTAACCGACTGGCACGATTATGTCCGGAGTTGGTCAGTACAGAGAAAGAAAGGGTCAGATTAATGCTCAAGATGCTTAGGCCCGAGATAGCTCTGAATGTAGCTGGTGGCGTGAATAGGCCCCAGACCACAGAGGAGCTGTTCAGCAGTGCCCTTATCACTGAGCATTATCTAAAGAAGATGAACCCACAGAGCCAACCACTGACCGCCAGCAAGAGTCAGGATCAGTCGGGAGGTCAGAAACCTCCAAATAGCAACCCCCACTGGAAGAAGAACCAAAATGGAAAGAGAAAGCTAGGGGATAAATCTGCCAGTGGTTATTTAGGCAAGAAGCCTAAATATCCCCAATGTGCCAATTGTGGGAAGATGCACCAAGGGACATGCCTTTTAGGCGCTAGGAGATGCTATACTTGCGGAAAGGAAGGACACATGGCCAGAGAGTGTCCTGCTGCAGCCAAAGCACCTCAGCCGCAGTATGTTCAGTATAAAGGTGCTCCTCCCCAGCTACACCTGATGCAGACAGCTATAGATGGTACTCACATATGCCAGGGGAGATTAGAGGCCCCGCCTGCCACGACAAACGCCAGAGTTTTCTCTCTTGCGAAAGAAGACGTGGCGACTGCCTCTACCGTTGTCACAGGTCAGATATTTATTTACAGTCCGTATGCTACTGCTTTATTTGACACTGGGGCAACGCATTCGTTTATCTCTATGCAATATGCCAAAAGAAATAATATGATGTCACTGCAAGATTTGGACTGCCAATTTCTGACAGCACTTCCCTCGGGTGAGGTGATGCCCTCTACCCAAATACTACGTGTCACACCAATCAGAATCGCAGATAGGGAACTCTACTACGATCTGATAGTGCTTGATATGTCAGATTATGATGTGATATTGGGCATGGATTTCTTGAACAAATATGACGCCTCCATTGAGTGCCGGAAACGAACAGTTATCTTCCGACCTGAGGCGGAAATTCTGTTCGAATTTATCGGAGAGCCAAAGAAGAGGACAAGTAAATTCTTGTTGGCTCTGAAGGCAAGGAAAATGTTAGAAAAGGGATGCTCTGGATTTCTAGCTCATGTGGTTGATACCAGTCCTACAGAGGGGCCAAAGCTAGAAGACGTCAAGGTTGTATGCAATTACCCAGAGGTATTTCCCGATGACTTACCAGGGTTAGCACCTGAAAGAGATATAGAATTTGCAATTGAGTTGGTTCCTGGTACCAACCCTATTTCTAAGGCACCGTACCGTATGGCACCGACAGGATTAAAGGAGTTGCAAGGACAGTTACAGGAGCTACTTGACAAGGGATTCATCCGCCCTAGTCATTCTCCCTGGGGAGCTCCCGTACTGTTCGTGAAAAAGAAAGGATGGGTCGATGCGAAGGTGTATCGACTATCCGGTCGCTGAACAATGTGACTATCAAGAACAGGTACCCTCTACCCAGGATAGATGACCTGTTCGATCAATTGAAGGGAGCCACGGTTTTCTCTAAGATTGACCTGAGGTCTAGTTATCACCAAGTCAGGGTGAAAAAGGAGGATATACCGAAGACGGCTTTCCGAACCAGATGTTAGAGGATATGTTACGGGCTTGTGCCTTGGACTTCAAGGGAAGCTGGTGTCGATACCTGAGCCTGGCAGAGTTTGCTTATAACAACAGTTATCAGGCTACTATCGGGATGCACACCGTA